>PVIY010053462.1:0-14668 GCA_004026745.1 Myrmecophaga tridactyla | reverse complement strand
GGACAGTTTCCCCAGGCCCTTTTGGAATTAGTCAGCCAAATATTTTCAGTAAGGGCATAGAGAAAATTCTTTGGCAAAGACTACTCCTGCTGTAAACAGATAATGAGGATGTACTGTTCCTCCTCTGAGCATGTCCCTGACCTCAGGAGCACTCCAGAAGTCAAGCATGACCTTTTAGCTGGATGTACTCTCAGCTAAACTGTACTTACTCATGGGTCTCAGGTTAGTTCACAAAAGGAAGTTCTGAAACTCAGTCATGCGCGCTTTATGGCGTTCCTGTGGAAAGCACAGAGAACCAGGCATTTGTTTAATATTCTTGGTTTTAAAAGTTAATTTAAACAAACCCGAGTTAAATTAAAGCAAAGTGGAAAGGCCAATATAACATGCTGACTTTTTGCTAGCAAGTTTTTGCTTTAGTGAAAATTATCCTCGGGTCGCAGACTGATTTCGTATCGCTCGAAATGGAGTCATAGAATGTGGAGAGGGAGGAATGATAGGCAAATGACTCAGCAGATGCAAGAGTTTATTTCCCTAGATAGATTCATTCATTTGAATAATGTGTTTAAGGAACTGCTCTGTGTTTATGCTAGAGATAGAATGATATATAAAATACAATTGTTTCTTTAATGGTCCCGTGAAAGAGACTGAGAAGTGAACACATACTTACAGGGCAGTATCATACTGTCATGCGTAGAGTGTGGGTGAGGTGCTTTGACATAAAGAAAAAGAAAACTTTCAATGTTACCTCGGTGAATGGGATGACTCAAGGAAATCTTCACTTTAAAGATGATGGTCTTCGATTGCCACGACTGCAGACACCACAAACTGATGGGCTGAAACCACAGAAATTCACCATCTCACTGTTTGGGGGACTAGAACTTTAAAATTAAGTATCAGCAAACCATGCTTGCTCCAAAATCTGCAGCATTTGGGTTGGTGGTGGCTCAATCTCTGTCTCTGTCATGGGATCTCTCTCCATCTGTCTCCTCCTGTGGCTTCGCCTTCCACATTCAAATCTCCTTTGCCTTCAGGAACTTCAATCACATAGGATTAAAACCCACCCTGATTCAAGTAGGCTTCATCTTAATAGGATCTTCGAAGACTTGTAAATGTACAAATGAGTTCACACCCACAGGACCAAGGCTTAGGATTTGAATACATCTTCTAGAGGACATGATTCGATACCGACAATAACCCCTAAACTAGAGCTTAAAGGATACTAAGATTTCATGAGACAAATAAGGAGTGAAAGAAATGGGGGGTGGGGCGGGAATCTATTTCAACGATACAGAATAACTGGAACAAAGCCATGGATACAAGCTAAAATAACATGGTTTAGTTGTGGAATAAAAACCGGTGTGCAAAATGTCCCAGTTTCCCACTTCCACACCCACAAGGTAGGTCACCCCTTTGGAAGCTTGTCCATGTTTCTTTTCCAAATGCTGACTTCCTTGTGTTTGCTGAGTCCATGATGTGGAAGTGTGCAGTGGAGGGAATTTGGCAGCATTCATCAAGATGTTATCTCACCATTTCCATCTAGATCTATAATCACCATCTGGAGATGCACTGGTGCAACTAATTTTGTGCCAAAAGATGATAGAACAATAATTAATAAAATGAAGGAGAAGAAAAGCACACGATCATCTCAATGTTTGCAGAAAAGGCATTTGGTAAAATCCAACACCATTTCGTGACAAAAACACTCGAAAAACTAGGGATAGAAGGGAACTTCCTCAATATGATAAAGGGCATTTACGAAAAACCCAGTGAAGATAATACCAATGGTGAAGGACATAAAGCTATCCCCCACCCCCTGCTAAGATCAGGAACAAGACAAGGATGCCTGCTCATGCCTTCCTATTCAACATTATACTGGGAGTTCTATACACAGCATTTAGTCAAGGAAAATAAATTTAAAGCCTCCAAATTGGAAAAGAAAAAAGAAAACTATCTCACTTCCAAGATGACATAATTCTATGTTTAAAAAAATCCTAAAGAATCTCCACATACTAAAAAAAAAAAAGATTAATGTTAATAAACAAATTCAGCAAGGTTGTAAGATACAAGAACAACACACAAAAAGCAGTTGTACTTCTATTACACTAGCAAAGAACAGTCTGAAAAAGAAATAGAGAAAACAATTCCATTTAACATAGCATAAAAAGGGTGGTGTGATGGTGGTTCAGTGGCAGAGTTCTCACTGCCATGCCAGAGACCCAGGTTTGCTTCCTGGTGCCTGCTCATGCAAAAAAAAAAGAATGAAAAGCAGGTGGTTCAGTGGTAGAATGCTCACCTTTCATGCGGGAGACCCAGGTACAATTCCCAGACCATGCATCCAAAAAAAAAAAAAAAAAAGAATGAAATAGCTTTTTTGCTACAGGTTTGCTGTCAGAACACAGGTGTCATGAAAATCACAGCTATATGTTAAACCAACATGGGAAAGGAAATGACTCAGATGAACATTGTCATTATTGGACCCATAGATTCAGGCAAGTCCACCACGACTGGCTATCTGACCTACAATGGTGGTGGAATTGACAAAAGAACCATGGAAAGATTTGAGGAGGTGGCTACTTAGATGGGAAAGCTGTCCTTCAAGTATGCCTGGGTCTTGGATAAACTAAAAGCTGAAGAAGAGTGTGGTACCACCATTGCCATCTCCCTGTGGACATTTGAGGCCAGCAAGTACTACGTGACCATCATTGGTGCCCCAGAACAGACACTTATTAAAAATGATTATAGGCACATCTCAGGCTAAATGGGCTATCCTGATTGTTGCTGCTAATATTGGTGAATTTGAAGCTTGTATATCCAAGAATGGACAGACCTGACAGCATGGCCTTCCGGCTTACACACTACGTGTGCAACAACTAACAGTCGGTGTTAACAGAATGGATTCTACTGAACCACCCTACGGTAAGAAGAGATATGAGGAAACCATTAAGGAAGTCAGCACCTACATCAAGAAAATTGGCTATGACCCTACACAGTAGCATTTGTGCCAATTTCTGGTTGGAATGGTGACAACATGCTGGAGACGAGTATTAATATGCCTTGGCTCAAGGGATAGAAAGTCACCCACAAGGATGGCAATGCCAGTGGAACAATGCTGCTTGAAGTTCTGGGTTGCACCCTGCCACCAACTAGTCCAACTGACAGACCCTTGCATCTGCCTCTTCAGGACGGCTACAGAATTGGTGGTATTGGTACTGTTCCTGTGGGCCGAATGGAGACTGGTGTTCTCAAACCAGGCATGGTGGTCACCTTTGCTCCAGCAAACATTACAACCAAAGTGAAGTCTGTTGAAGTGCATCGTGAAGCTTTGAGTGAAGCTCTTCCTGGGGACAACATGGGCTTCAGTGTCAAAAACATGTCTGTTCTTTGGGCCCTGTACATGATGCCCGATGAATGCAGGTGGCTGAAGGAAGCACTGACGGAGAAGTAGATTGGCGAAAGACAGGATATACTTATGAATCCTTTTTGTAGCTGTGCTGCTACAAAAAGGAACAAAGTCGTGAGGCAGGCAACAATGTGAATGAACATGTGGGACATTTGGTGAGACAAAATAAACCAGAAACAAAAGAATAGCAACAAAAAAATAAAAAGCAGTGTGTCTGTGAGCCGATCCTAAAGAAAACCTAGGGCAATATATAAGAGTCTACAAAGGCTCCATGCACTAGGGTAACTTTCCAGAAACCTACAACCTCCAGATGGGTCCCTGGACCAGATAAGTCCTGAAACCTAGAGGGCCCAGCCTCTCCAGAACATCAACTAGTTCCATCCCCCTACCCCATATTATTGGCAGCCCCTTCCAACATGAAAAAGTTAGAATGTGTATAACCCAAATATCCCTAAAGAGATTTAACAAACAAATTATGGATCCTGAATCATTAAATTGATTTTCAGTCTCCAGTTTCTTAGAGCAGCTAGAAGTAAAACTTCAAACTGTAGAATTGTAACCCATCCCAAACTCTGAAATCTGTTCTACAACTAATTGTTGTGCTGCACTTTGAAATTTATTGCTTTTTTGTATATATGTTACTCATCACAAAAAAGGGGAAAAAAAGTCAATTGTGATGATGAAAAAAGTATTTATTCCTTCTAGTCTCTTATATCCTGGGCAGCTAGAAGGAAAAATCTGAGGTGATGGTATGGTAGCCCATGACAAACTCTGGGATCTGTCCTGTAACTACTTGTTGAAGAGTACTCTGAAAATTATTGCTTTTTTCTTTCTTTGCTTTGTATATATGCTGTATTATACAATTCTTAAGAAGTAAAAGGAAAAAAAGAACATGTCTGTAAAAGATGTTCCTCATGGCAATGTGGATAGTGACAGCAAAAATGACCCACCAATGGAAGCAGGTGGCTTCACTGCTCAGATGATTATCCTGAGCCATCCAGGCCATATCAGTGCTGGACTATACACCCTGTGCTGATTTGTCACACAGCTCACATTGCCTGCAAGTTTGCCAAGCTGAAGGAGGAGATTGATTGTCTTCTAGCAAGAAGCTGGAAGATGGCACCAAATTCCTGAAATCTGGGGATGCTGCCATCATTGAGATGGTTCCTGGAAGCCCATGTGGGTTAGGAGTTTCTCTGACTAACCTTCTCTGGGTCATTTTGCTGTTTGTGATATGAAACAGACAGTTGCTGTGGGTGTCATCAAGGCAGTGGACAAGAAGGCTGCTGGAGCTGGCAAGGTCACCAAGTCTGCCCAGAAAGCTCAGAAAACTAAATTAATATTACCCATAACACATGCCATCCCAGTTTTAATCAGTGGTGGAAGAACGGTCTCAGAACTGTTTGTCTCAATTGGCCATTTAAGTTTAACAGCAAAAGACTGGTTAATGATAACAATGCATCGTAAAACCTTCAGAAGGAAAGGAATGTTTTGTGGACCATTTGTTTCCATGTGGCAGTTTTAAGTTATTCATTTTTTAAATCAATACTTTTAAAATAGAAACAACAAGGAAAACTGTCACAGAATTTTGAGGCCCATTGAAACAAAGTTTAAAGAGAAACCTGTGCCTTCTTTTGAAAGGTTAGCTTTGGAGTGTTTAGGTAAAAAACTCTTAACCTATTTCTGGTATTCCATCTGCTGAAATTTGATAGCTCAGGGTAAAGCTTTGTTAGGACAGAAATTAAGCTTTTTCTTTTCACCTCTAAGGGGAGGGATCATGACTTAAGCTGTTTTAAGTACTTACTAAAATACAGTTGCTTGTTGGTGGCAACCTTGGTTAGTAAAAGCAGAGGGTAATTTGTAAAGTTTATAAGCTTCCATAGGCCAACTTCTGTAATCTATGTTGCATTAAAAAAAAAGAATGAAATACATGGGAATAAATTTAACCAAGGATATATGAGACTTGTACAATTAAATCTCAAAACACTGCTGAAAGAAATTTAAAATTGTCTATATAAGTGGAATGTATCCCATGTTCATGGATTAGAAGATTTAATATCATTAAAATGGCAACACTACCCAAGGTGAACTACAGAGTCAACGCAACCTCTAGTAAAATCCCAACAGTTGCTTTTTGCAAAAATTATCCTGAAATTCCTATGTAATTTCAAGGGCACCTAAATGTTTCAGTTCCTTGACTGCTCAAGCAAATACCATGCAATAAGTTGACTTAAACAACAGAAATTGATTCGCTCATGGTTTTGAGACTAGGAAAGAGTCCAAATCAAGCTGTCATTAAATTGATTCTTTCTTCCCAAAGACTGGCATTCTGGGGCTAGATGCTGGTAATTCTAGATCCTGAGCTTCTCTGTCCTATGACAAAGGACATAGCAGCCTTCTGGTCTACCTCTTCTCTTCCAGGTTCCACTGACTTTCAGCTTCTTACTTCCAGTGGCTTTCTCTCTTTCTGTCTGAATTTCAATCTCCTTATAAAGGACTCCAGTAATAAGATTAAGATCCATTCTGATGGCGGTGGACCACACCTTAACTTAAGTAACATCAAAAGGCCCTACTTACAGTGGATTCACACTCATAGGAATGGATTAGGTTTAAGAACATTTTTGCTGGGGTGCTGTGCTGGTTTGAAGCTGTATGTACCCAAGAAAAGCCATGTTCTTTTAACCCATTCCTGGGGGGCACATCTGTTGTGGGTGGGACATTTTGGTTAGATTATTTAAATTGAGATGTGACCCATCCCGCTCAAGGTGGGTCTGAATCCTTTTACTGGAGTCCTTTATGAGAAGATAAGAACAGAAAAAGCCAAGAGCACTTCAAGAGAAAAACTCTGGAGATGCTAAGAAAGGACCCACAGAGGTTTAGTGAAGAGGTCTCTGGAACTTCAGAAGAGGATCTGAAGCAATGAAACCCAAGAATGAAGGACCAGCAGATGTCAGAGATGTACCTTGCTATCTGACAGAGGAATTCCAGGTGCCAGCAGCCTTTCTTCAGAGATGGTATCTTCCTCTTGATGCCCTAATTTGTACATTTTCTTTGCCTTAGAACTGTACATTTGTAAGCTTATAAATCTCCATTGTTAAAAGCCAGTCCAGGGGCACTATACATGATCTCTGATAAATGGAGGTAGCTGAAGGATGCACTGACTGAGAAATAGATTGGCGAACAATGGTGTATACTTATGAATGAATGCTATGCTGCTACAAAAAAAAAGGAACAAAGTCGTGAGGCAAGCAACAATGTGAATAAAGGTGTGGGATATTTGGTGAGGCAAAGTAAGCCAGGAACAAACGAACAACAATGGTATGTATGGTCTCCTTTAGAGAATGCTTACAAGAAAATAGGGGTCTGGACTGTAAGCTTTTATAGAAGACACATTTAGCCCAGAGTGGTAATTATTATTTTGGGGTTTCAAAAGGCTGATATATATGTATAACCTGATATTTATAGATAAGAATGAACCCGATCAGGTTGTGGTTAAAGTAATTCAGAACACAGGGGTAAGGAAGACAATGTCTATATTTTAGAACCACATGTACTCTTTGAGACCAAAAGAAGAAAGATTTATTTGGTTTGGAACCGAAATTTTCTGTAGCACATCATCTAAGTCAACTTATCTGTATAGCTCATTTGAGCAATTGAAACACAAGGATCCCAGAATAAGAAAGAGGGCCTTTAATCCTGTATAGCTTAATGTAATGCCTGGATACATCCTAACATATATTAAGCAGATAATCAAAAAGTACTGGCAATGGGAGAAAAATATAGAACTATTAAACTTTACCTTCAGGAAATCCCCTGATACTGTGTCAAACTATGAGGACCCCCCAAATCAATAGGCCATGCCCTTGATCTTGAGGCTTACTCTTGTGAAGGCCTATGTAGATAGTGGAGAAGCTTAGCCTACCTATAGGTATGCCTAAGAGTTACTTCTGGAAGACCTCTTTTGTTGCTCAGATGTGGCCTCACTCTCTCTAAGCCCAACTCTGCAAGTGAAATCATTGCCCTCCCGCTACATGGGACGTGACATCCAGGGGTGAAAACCTCCCTGGAGATGTGGCAGATTACTCCCACAGATGAATCCAGCCCTGGCACCGTGGGATCAACAATTCCATCCTGACCAAAAGGGGGAAAAGAAGTGTAACTAATAAAGTACCAGTAGCAGAGAGAGTTCAAATAGAGTCGAGAGGCCACTCTGGAGGTTGCTGTTATGCAAGCTTCAGTTAGACTTTGCTACCTACATAACTTGCCAAACCCCAACCAGGACCATTCCAGGCAACGCTAAAGAACACCTAGGGCAATATATAAGATTCCACAAGGGTTCCATGCACTAGAGTAACTTTCCAGAAACCTACAACCTCCAGATGGTTCCCTGGACCAGATAAGTCCTGAAACCTAGCCCAACATCTGATAGTTCCATCTCCCTACCCCATATTAGTGACAGACATGAAACTAGTTAGAATGAAAAAGTTAGAATGGCCATACCCAAACACCCCTAAAGAGAGGGATACAAAGATCAAAGGTGATGGTGGAGTTATACAGAGAAAGTAGGATTTAACAAATGAATATGATTGTTGAATCATTAAATTGATATCTCTTTTAGTCTGCAGTATTTTAGAGCAGCTAGAAGTAAAGACCTAAAATTGTGGAATCACAACCCATACCAAACTCTGAAGTATGTTCTACAACTAATTGTGGTGCTGTGCTTTGAAATGTATTGCTTTTTTGTATATATGTTATTTTTTACACAAATAAAAAGAAAGAAAAAAGTCAATTGTGATAGTAAAAAAAGAATATTAAGTCTTCCAGTCTCCTATATTCTGGAGCAGCTAGAAGGAAAAATCTGAGAGGATTGTGTGGCAGCCCATGACAAACTCTGGGATCTGTCCTGTAACTACTTGTTGAAGACTACTTTGAAAATTATTGCTTTTTATTTCTTTGCTTTGTTATACTATACCATAAAAAAGTTGGAAAAAAAAAGCCAGTCCAAGGGATATGAGAATAGTTCAATGGTAGAATTCTTGCCTGCCATGCGGGAGACCCATGTTCGATTCCTGGCCCATGCACTTCCCCAACAAACAAACAAAGAAACCAACAACAAAAAAAAAATTCAACAGATGGTGCTGCAATAACGGAATACTCAAATGGTAAAAGAATGAAATGTGACCCCTCCATACAGGTACCAAAAAAAAAAAAAAAAACCAGTCCATCTCTGGTATATTGCATTTCAGCAGCTTTAGCAAACTGAAACGGGCACATAGCATCAAACCATCTCACTGAACAACCAAAACAATCTTGAAAAAGAAGAACAAAGTTGGAAAAAATCACACTTCCCAATTTCAAACTTATTACAAAGCTACAGTAATCAAAAGAATGGGGCATTGACATAAGGATAGACAGATACAATGGTGGAATAGAATTCATAATCCATAAGTAGACTATCTGTAGTCAATTGATTTTTTGACAAGGAAATCAAGACCATTTAATGGGAAATTAATAATCTCTTCAACAAATGGCATGGGAGACTATTGATATCCACATTTTGCAAAAGAATGTGTAAGCAAGAAATACATTTATAATGCTAAGTATCTTGGATTTTAGCATTGTTTGTTAGAACTGCTAGAGTCAAAATAACCTAATACAGTTTTGTTTCTTGTACTTTTCAGAGGCCTTGTTATTTTCTCCGAAAGCTCCAGAGAAAACTGAATCCAGTAAGCTTCCAATCAGATTATTGTACTTTTCATTTCTAAAAGTCCTATCTGTTTTTCCCCACTTATGCTATGTTGCCATTATAATTTTCTTAGCCCTGAAGATATTTTTAACCTTGCTTTTATTTTGTTTGATGTAATAAGCATAATTATTTTTAAAATATGGCTGATAATTCCAACATCTGAAGATTTTTGCAGGTCTATTTCTGCCCTCTGTTGTTTCTGCTGGTTCTTATTTCTTGTACCTTACTTCATTTTGTGCCTGTTTCATTGACTGGTCATTGTTCTTAAGAAACCATTTGCTGCTAGAATACAGAGTCCCTTAAGATTCTTAAGTGTTATTTTCTTAACTCCTTTGGTGACATCAGGTTGGAAAATAATGTTGCGCGAAGCCCAACTACTGTAAATAAAACCTGCAGATAATTAGGTCTATAACTGTAGACCCATGCTCTATCATAGCTAATCCTTCATGAATTATTTAGTTGACTTCTCTCTGAGGGATAGAAAGAAAATTTTCTATTTGGCCTAAAAGGAGGGGTGAAGAACTTTGTTGCGTTCACAACTCCTAATGTACACTGTACAAGGAAGAAATTCACAAATTAGGCTTCTCTATCATCCAGGGAACTGTCATTGGATTTGTTCTAGAAACTTATTATTCAAAGTACAGTCTAAACACAGGCAGCATCAGCATCACCAGAGAGCTTGTTAGAACAGCAAAATCTCAGGCTTGTCTACAAGCTTCTGAATCAGAATCCTCATTTAAACAAGAGAGTCAAATGATTCATACGCATGTTAAAGTTTGAGAAGCACTGGTTGGAAACCAGTTCTTATAATGAGATCCATAATTACAGCATTTAGGAGGATGAGAAAGCCTTGGTGTAGATTTTTGAACTCCATTTGTTCTGCTTTGCTAACTGCCGGAATGCAATATACCAGAAACGGAATGGCTTTTAAAAAGGGGAATTTAGTAAGTTGCTAGTTCACAGTTCTAAGACTGAGAAAATGTCTCAGTTAAAGCAAATCTGTAGAAATGTCCAATCTAAGCATCCAGGGAAAGATACCTTGGTTCAAGAAGGCCGATGAAGTTCAGGGTTTCTCTCTCAAGTGGAAGGGCACATGGCAAACACAGTCAGAGTTTCTCTTTCATCTGGAAAGGCACATGGTGAACACAGTCAGGGTTCCTCTCTCATCTGGAAGGGCACATGGCAAACATGGTGTCATCTGCTAGCTTCTTCTTCTAGCTTCCTGTTTCATGAAGCTCCGCGGGAGGTATTTTCCTTCTTCATCTCCAAAGGTCACTGGCTGGTGGATTCTGCTTCTCGTGGTTATGTCATTCTGCTCTGCTCTCTCTGAATCTCTCTCTGAATCTCCCAAAATATTTCCTCTTTTATAGGACTTCAGAAAGTAATCAAGACCCACCCAAATGGGTGGAGACATGTCGTCACCTAATCCACCTTAACAACCACTCTTGACTAAATCACATCATCCAAGGAGATGATCTGATTATGGTTTCGAACATACAGTATTGAATAGGGATTATTCTACCTTTATGAAATGGGATTTTGATTAAAACATGGCTTTTCTAGGGGGCATACATCCTTTCAAACCAGCACATCATTCTTTAGCAAAACCTTGATCAATGCACCAGGCCAGAAAGTAAGTTTGAAACTAAGAGGGAGCTTTGATTATTTCCTGACAACCACAGGCGGACCAACTCACAGCCTTGGGCTTCCATACAATAGCTAAACTTAGATGAGCTGACGCTAAGAAGTCTGATGTGACTCCTGCCAAAAGCAAAGCAGCTCAGATGAGCCTTGTCCCCAGGAGCTTACTGAGAAGAGCAAAAAATCGTACAACCTAAGGTTTGTGCTGTGCTTTTATTATAAACGTTCCTGGCATGCCTTCAGGCCCATATGAGTCAGGGAGAACTCTCTTCAGCAGCTGCAAGTGAACAAGTTGCAGAGAAAGGCTTCTGGAGATGAATGGTGGATTGGTAATTCATAATGAGCCAGACCAAAAATGCAGCACCCTAGCCAGTCTAAATATTTCAGCCTTTGTTAGAAGCAAAATTTCTAGGGTAAGGGGGAAACTAAGGAGGAGGACGTGTGTTGATGATGCATCTCGTTTTATTGTTTTGAAAAAGTATTTTATGACCCCAACTTTCAAGCCCAATCACTAAAATAAAAGTCCTGAAGTCAAGGGACACATCCTCATTAAGAAGGGAGAAAGTACTCTTGTGGACAATGAAATTATCTAAAATCGAGAGTGTTGATAGACTATTGACTTTGGATGCCATACATCATGCCAAATGAATGGAGATGGCTGAAGAATGCACTGTGTGCTGGTTTGAAATGATTATGTACCCTAGAAAAACCATGTTTTAATCCTAATCCCATTTTGTAAAGGCAACAGTTTCCTCTAATCCCTATTCAGTACTGTATGTTTGAAACTGTAATTAGATCATCTGCCTGGAAATGTGGCTTAGGGAATCACATCTTGATGTGATCTTGATGTGATCTTGAGTGATTCAAGAATGGTTGTTAAAATGGATTAGGTGAAGATGTGTCTCCACCCATTCAGGTGGGTCTTGATTAGTTTACTGGAATCCTATATAAGAGGAAATATTTTGGAGAATGAGAGAGATTCTCAGAGAGCAGAATGATGCAGCCACAAGAAGCAGAGTCCACCAGCCAGTGACCTTTGGTGATGAAGAAGGAAAATGCCTTCCAAGGAGCTTCATGAAACAGGAAGCCAGGAGAAGAAGATAGCAGATGATGCCATGTTTGCAACATGCCTTTCCAGATGCGAGAGTAACCCTGGCCATGTTCGTCATGTGCCTTTTCAATTGAGAGAGAAACCCTGAACTTCATCAGCCTTCTTAAACCAAAGTATCCTTTCCTGGATGCCTTAGATTGGACATTTCTATAGACTTGCTTTAACTGGGACATTTGCTCAGCCTTAGAACTGTAAACTAGCAATGTATTAAATTCCCCTTTTTAAAAAGCCATTCTGTTTCTGGTATATTGCATTCCAGCAGCTAGCAAACTAGAACACACTGCATGAGAAGTAGATAGGCAAACAATGGTGTAAACATGATCGAATATTGTGCTGCTATAAAAAGGAACGAAGTTGCGAGACATGCAACATTGTGAATGAACCTATGGGATGTTTGGTGAGGCAAAAAAAGCCAGGAACAAAAGAGCAATTATTGTATGGTCACATTTAGAAAATACTTATACAAGAACAGGGGCCTAAATTGTAAGCTCTTATAGCAATCACATTTAGTCTGGAGTGGTAATTGTTATTTCTGGATTTTGAGAAACTGTCTTCTGGGATTTAGAGAGAAGAACGAAGCTGATCAGGTCAGGATTAAGGTAATTCAGAATACAGGGGTAAGGAAGAACCTCATCTACTATTGGAGACCAAAGGAAGAAAGGTTTATTTTGTCTAGAACCAAAACTTTCAGTAGCACTTAATTAAACTCAACCCATCTAGATAGCTCATTTAATAATCCAAACAGAGGAAGCCCAGAATAAGAATGAGGGCCTTTAATCCTATATAGTTTAATGTGATGCCTGAATACATCCCAGAGTATTTTAAGCATATAATCAAAAAGTATTGACAAAGTCCCCTGAGGGATGGGAGAAAAAATATGGAACTATTAAACTTTACCATCAGGGAAACCCCAGATTCTATGTCAAATGTTAGGGACACCCAAATCAATAGGCCAAGCCCTTGATCTCGAGGCCTGCTCTTGTGAAGCTTATATAGATATGGAGAAACTTAGCCTACCTATAGCTATCCCTAAGAGCTACTTCTGGAGGACCTCTTTTGTTGCTCAGATGTGGCCTCTCTCTCCCTCTAAGCCCAACTCTACAAGTGAAACCATTGCCCTCCTCACCATGTGGGACATGACATCCAGGAGCAAAAGTCTCCCTGGCAGTGTGGGAGATGACTCTCAGGGATGAGCCTGGCCCTGGCACCATGGGATCAACAATGTCATCCTAACCAAAAAGAGGAAAACAAGTATAACAATTAAGGTATCAATGGCTGAGAGAGTTCACATAAAGTTGAGAGGCTACTCTGGAAGTCACTCTCATGAAAGCTTCAGTTAGACATTGCTATCTATCATAGCTTGCCAAACCCCAACCAAAACCATTCCTGCCAAATCCTAAGGAACACCTAGGGCATTAATAAGGTTTGACAAAAGTTCTATGCACTAGGGTAACTTTCCAGAAACCTACAATCTCCAAATGGTCCCCTGGACCAAATAAATCCTGAAATGCAGTGGGGCCAGCCTCTCCAGATCATCAGCTAGTTCCATCCCCCTATCCCATATTATCGATAGCCCCTTCCAACATGCAAAAGTTAGAAAGGACATAGCCCAAGCACCCTTAAAGAGTGGAATAGAAAGATCAAAGGTGATGGTGGAGTTATACAGAGAAGATCAGGTTTAACGAATGAGTATAACTGCTGAATCATTATATTGATATTTCTTTCAGTCTCTAGTATCTTAGAGCAGCTAGAAGTAAAAACCTAAAATGATGGAATTGTAACCCATATCAAACTCTGAAATCTGATCTACAACTAATTGTTGTTCTGTGCTTTAAATTTTATTGCTTTTTGTATATGTTATTTTTTACACACACAAAAAAAAGAGTGAGTGAGGGCATGCAGAATGGTATCCACAGGAGTTGAGATTCCTTGGCACCCAGATGTGTCCCCGGTATATGGATTTTTGTCAGAGGATGCATATGTACAAATGGGTTAGGTACGCTCAGAGACTACTGTTTACAAGCCCATTCTGTATGGGTCTCTTATTGCTCATCCCCAACCCAACTCAGGCAAGGGCCAACCTGAAATCCTCGGATAAAATAGTGGAGGCTTTAGCTATTTTGTCATGATGGTGCTGCGTGTGCTTTATCAGAAATGAAATGAATTTTGTTTATCTACTTTAATGCAAATTAGAGGAAGGGAACGCAATGAATATATGTGGGAAGATATTTTTTTTAAGTCTTATCTGCCTAGAAGCAGAATCATTTTTAAAATACCTCCAAGTAAAAATAAATTAGGGAGTAGTTTAGTTGCACAGGCTTTCAGGAAGGTGACTCAGGCCTGACATGTGAGCTGGGAGCTTTCAGCATGAGCATTACAGGAACAGTGCTGAGCTCAAGCAGAGTCATCCGGGGCCTCTCTTATTCTCTGGGCCTCCGTTAGCCCATTTGCAAAACAGAGACATCATGCATCCAGCACAGGAACCAATCAACCCATCCACTGTTCCACAAACTCTATTCAAAAATTTACATTTATGAATTGATCATGGGGATGTGTACACAACTATGTGATGATACTGTGAGCCAGTGATTGTACACTTTGGCTTGTGAATATTTCTCAATAAAACTGTGTTTAAAAAAAAAAAAAGGAACAAAGAGTGCCAAGAGAAGCAGAGAGCCCATCAGCCAGAGAATTTTGGAGATGAAGAAGGAAAATGCCCTCGGGAGAGCTTCATGAAACATGAAGCTGGGAGAGAAAGCTAGTAGATGCC
>PVIY010053461.1:0-14671 GCA_004026745.1 Myrmecophaga tridactyla | reverse complement strand
TGGGTTCAGAGCTAATTAAGGCAACCGTAATTAACATTTACAAAAAACCTTGCAATTACTGGAGTATCCTTTAAGCTGGCCTTCCGAGCTGATAATGAGTGCCCGGCTCAGCGACAGGCAGCTGTCAGCTCCTGGGCTGCTCGGGTTCCTGTATTCTGCAGATCCGGCACCTTCTCAGCCCAGGCACACACGCACCTCCCTCACCAGGCAGGATCACTGTCACTCCAAGATGGGCACTGAGTCCAGGAACGGTAGAAATCACGCGAAGCCAGAGCCTGTGACTCAGCTGTCCCCAGGGCTCGGCTTATTGTCTGGCACAGTAGAACCTGCCTGGCAAAGGATGTGTTGGAGAAAAAGAGCAAGAAATCTCCACGTTGAACTAGAGGCCAGAACCAAGCTGGGGTTCTTCAGGGACATCAGGAGCTTTCGCCCCTAGCCTGGGGATGCTTGCCTCCTGCCCCGCCCCCTGCACCTGTAGCCAGGTAACACCTGTGCCCTCCCCACTGACCCAGGGAGGAGGCCTGGCTGGCCGGCTGGTGGCTCTGTCCCCGTGGGCCCTCTGGAGTCATCTAACGAGGGAGCCTTTGGGCCTGGTGGGTGTGGGGGAAGAGGTTCGGGTGGCAAGGGGAGAGGATGTGCAGGGGCTGCGGAGGCACCCCGGTGCCCGGTGGCCGCATCCGGGCAGGAGCAGAGGGAGGCCAGCCCAGGAAATCCAGAGGCCCTGTGGTCAGCTGTGGTGTCCACACAGCCATCTATTCTGTGCCTGGAGAGAGGAGCTCTCTTTAATACAGAATGTTCCAGGCCTCTCTCCTCTCCCAACCCCCCTCCCCAATGCCAGGAGAAGACCGATTGGCTGCACAATAGGGCCAGAACTGCTGTTCTCCCGTATGTCAGTGGCACCAGTCCAGGTAGTATTGTCATCCTTGGGAGCTGCATGGTCCTCGCACAGCCCCCCCACCCCACCCCACCCCACCCCACCCGCCTGTCCTGCTGAGGAGGATGTAAGCGGCAGCCCCAGCAGGCAGCATCTGCGATGGGATCGCTGCAGGCTAATCCACCTGGGATCTGTCCTTTAACTGCCCTGGGAGGGATGGGGACAGGAACCTCCTGCTGTCCTTGCAGGAGTCCCCTCTAGAAACCAGGTGTCCTTTAAACAGCACCACGTGGATCCTTGTGAGGGATTCCAAGTAGGTGGAACAGGACTCAGCCATGCTTTGGGAGGGGTGAGCCAGGTGGTTATTAACCTGGGCTGCCTGGGTTCAGATTCTGCCCCTTCCACTTACCACTGATCTGACCCTGGCCAAGGCAAATTAGTTCACCTCTGTAAGACTCTTTCTAGAATGGGGATGAAGTGCCAGCATCCCCTGCCTGGTACACCATCAGCCTTGTACTGCTGTTCTCATCATCGTTCTCATTCCTGGCAATCCTAGAGGAGCCAGAGCTCCCGCCAGGGGCAGGTGGGAGCTGTGGCAGGTGGGCAGGTGCAGGAAAGGAAAAGTGGGGGCAGGGCTCATGGGGGAAGAGGACCATCAGTTGTGGATGGTGCTGTTACTGGGGCTGGTTTCTCCTGTCCCCAGCCTCCAGCCACAGCACTGATTCCTGAGCCTGGGGTACCTGGCCAGGTCCCAGCACCTCTCTCTCCCTCCCCGTCATTCTTCACATCTTTATCTCTTTCCAAGGACTGCAAATTTGCAGGAATTTCCAGATAGAAAAAGGTTCTTTATCCCTCCACCTCCCAGGGATTTCTCGAGGGGAGCCAGGTGGAGCAGTATATGTCAGGGGAGAAAATGACAGTAACATCATTTATTGAGCACCCAGAGTGTACCGATGCTAGACATTCAACTCCGACAGCTCCCTGCAGCGGGTGAGGAAACTGAGGCTCAAGAGGCTGTTCTAGGTGTCTCATGCTAGGGGGTGGCTGAGCCAGCAGTTGGACTCAGCCACCCAAGGGAGCCCCCTCTATTCCTGGCTGGGCCTGGGGCGCGAGGGGTGGGCATGGCCAGATTTGGTGAACAGGAAGGTGGCAGTGGGGTCCTAGGAGCAAGGTGGATAGGTCCCAGGCTGGGCCCTGGGACTGGAACCCACTCGAGGCAGGAGACCCCAAAGACTGCAGGAGGCCACCCTCCTATGGGACATGAGGCCACCTGGCCCCGGAGACCCCTGCCCAGGTGTAAGGACTGTGTGAGGATGGACAAGTCCTGCAGGGAAGCCTTACAGGGCAGCCTGCTGGGGTCCTATGTCAGAGCCTTGCCTGGGGACGGCATGTCCCCCAGCTGGGCCGACACCTGCGGGGCCACGTCCTCTGCCCCTTTGTACTGCAGACTCGAGAGTTCGGGGCAGCTCTGGGTCCCCTCTCCCTGCACAAAGAAGCCGCCCAGTTTCCCTTTTCCCAGGGACCATGTCCTGCACTTCCTGTCATCCAGGGCCTCAATTTCATCATTTCATACACTTTGTCCATTTTCCTAGTTGTTTAAAAGCAGGAAAATCACTCTATCATAGCCATTAGCCTCTTCATTATTATTTTTTGAATGCAATATGATGATTTGCATTTTTTTTTTTTTGGATTGATAACAAAACCACTGGCCCGGAGCCCCAGTTCCGGACCCGTCTCTGCACAGGTCACCTCACTGAGCCCTTGTGCCGAACCCCAGGTGTGGGTGCTACAGCACGCCCCGCCCCTGCCTGCACAGCTGGACATGGTGGGACCCGGCCAACCCTGGCCGTGGACCCCGGTGTGGGCTGCGTGCTGGCACGCCCGTTCCCATCGGACCCCCAGCTCCACACAGCCTCTTGGGGGCAGATGCAGGATTGAAGTCGAGGCAGTCTGGCTCCCAAACCTGCGCTGATGGCCACGACTGAAAAGTTACGAGAAACAGAGGGAAAGGGAGAAAAGAGGCGAACCTATGGTCCCACCGCTGACACATCTGGGGCCCACCTTCACACCTATGCGTGGATTTGCACATTAGCAGTTCCTGCTCTGCTAAAAAAATGAGGCCGGCCCAGCCCATGCACTTCCCAAAAAACCAAGCAAGCAAACAAACAAAAATTCAACAAATGGTGCTATCATATCGGTATACTCACATGGAAAAAGAATGAAATGTGACCCCTGCCATACAGCATAGCAAAAAAAAATGAGGGTGGGTGCTCGCTCTGTTCTGGAACTTCCCCGCATGAACGTCCTGGCCCTTCAGTGTGCACGCTGCATCCTAGCCCATTGGATGGCCGCCACGGAGCCCAGTTCTTTATTCCCAGTTCATTATTGTAAACAGGGCTGTCTAGTCTCGCACCTCTCGTAATTTTTTGCATTGAGGTAAATTCTTGCACGTGGAATAGCTAGGTCAAGGGATCTGCAAGATTCTCAGGTTTTGAAGCTTTTGCAAAATCCTCCCTCCAAAGGGCGTTGCCCTCCCAGTGCAGTATAGGCGGTGCTGTTTCTTTACCCCTTCGACAACAAAGGCTGCGCGTATTTCCGTTGTTAAAATTGACCCCATTGGTAGGTAAAAAAAAATTATCTTCTTTGATTACTAATGAGACTAAAAGGTTTCTTTTTCCTGTTCATTGGCTGTTGTTTTTTCATATTTGAGTCCTTTCTCATTCTTTAATGTATGTTTTTTAAAAAAACAGCTTTTCTTTTAGTGACAAATCTGTACTTCATCATTTCAGCAGAGTCTGGGGCTTATTTATTCTCCGGAGAAGATGCTTCCTTTTTGTTCTCTAACCCATTCAGACACCAGAGCTGAGGATGTAGGATGTAGGCATCTGAGGCCAGGGATCTGGGTGTATACAGAGCCTGGTCGAGAAAACGGTTTTCGTCCCACTGCTGGGCTGTGGGGCTGACCCGGGAGAGGCCAGAGGACAGGGTGGATTGGAGCATCATGCAGGGGTTCCAGTCCCCGCATCCTCGGCTGTGCAAACGTGGCTTTCCATCTGCCGGCGAGGATAATGTGGGACCTCCCTGCGGGTCCTCATGCCATTTAAATGAGGGTCGGTGGGTGCCAGGCCCCCTAACACTCAGCTCGGATGTAAGATTCAGTTAATGTCCTTTGCAGGGGAGTCTCATTCCCAGGAGCTCAGGACACCCAAATAAATAAAAAGGAAGCCACTTTAGGCTGGGTGAAGGCCTAATGTGGTTAGTTACTTTGTAAGGAAAGTCTCAGTTATCACAGTTCAAAAGCAGCAGGCAGCGTGCAGGGAGTTGCATTTAAATGGTCACTGATGCAGGGTCATGTGCAGCTTTCGCTGATGGGAAAAGCCAGGCAATAAAAAGGAAGCACAGGATGAAATGTTGGAATATCTCGATTCCCACCCAGCTTTGACCCGCATCCCTTCCTGGGCCCCCGAGCCCTGATTGAATCCCTGATTAGAAGCAGCAGGGCCCTGTGTGCCCCAGGGTCTGTGGCAGGGAGAGGGAAAGCCGGAGCCATTCTGCAGCTGAGGGAAGGAATGAGGAAACTGAGGCACAGGCAGGAAAATGACTTGCCCAAGAAAGCCCGCCTGGAGAATGGCAGAGGCCAAGACCGCAGCCATGTCTTAACTGAGCCTGTGTTAAGGGTCTTTGAAGTCTGTGCTCAAATGAGGAGCCCATCCACCGCTTCATGTCTGTGCTCTCGGTGTGTGCAGTGGGGTGCAGGGGTGACCTGGCCCGCTGGTCCCAGGCCTCCTAAGCCAATGGGGCCCCATCAGACTGAAGGAGGAAGGTTCAAAGGCTCCAAGACAGGGGTATGGAGCTGTGTGGAGCCTGGCCCACCCCAGCAGCCTTGGTTCCGTCATAAGTTGAGGCTGCAGTGAAGGTCTCAGAGCAGGTTCTAAGCGCCTTTGCAGACACCATCCTGTATCTGCTGAACTGTTTCCAAAGATCAAAGTCTGAACTCTTGTGCCTGACCTTCAAGATATTTCTAGAATTGCCCCCACCAAAATTCTGTTCTCACAGTCCTGTCTCTTCCCCCAAACCCTAAAAGCAAGCAGCCTCTGCCTGGAATGCTTCCCCCCACCTCCCATTTTGTACTCTGACTCTTCCTTTGAGTAGCGCCTCCTCCAGGAAGCCTTCCTTGGTGACACTGGGGAAAGTTAGGCTCCCTCATGGCCCTTCCAGGTACCCTACTCATGCCTGCACTACTGCTCTCTTGACAGGTCCCTTTCCACACTGGTTGGGGAGTGCCCAAATTCTGAGACCATGGCTTGTGCTTCTTTCCATCCCCAGGGCCAGCCCAGGGCCTGGCCTTGAAAGCGCTCCAGACCTGGTCTTTGAGCTGAAGGCATGAGAGGATGGCCCGCAGATCGGGCCCTGCAGGGCTTCTGCTCGGAAGGTGCTCTGCAAGTGTCTGTTGAATGAATAGATTGTGCCCTCATGGCCTGGACAAGCCATGACCCCTGAAGAATGTTCCATGTTCCCCTGGCTGTGCTTTGAGAGTCTTGCATTTTAGCTCTGTCTGTTGCTTTAGTAATGCAAGTCAAAAAATAGCTTTATTTGTTTGCTTTATTAGAGAGACAAGAACATGCAAATAAATAATTGCTGTAAATCACCATCCATTTGGAACATCTGTTCCCTGGAGAAGAATTAGGGGGGCAGGTCTTGGGGTGAGACTGGGGGCTGCCGTTGCACTGCTGGTGGGCTCCCTCTCTGGGTTGGCTGTTGGCGCATTCAATGTCATTCAGACCCCACAATGGTGGTAGGTGAGGGTGGGGGGGGGGAACAGAGCTCCCTGGAGGCAGGGCAGCTGCATAGGAGCAGAGTGTGGGTGATCGGGGTACAGAGGGTCCTGCATGGTGGTCTTGGAATGAGTGGTGGAGCCCCTTGGCTAGACAGGTGGTGAGCCCACGGAGAGTCTGGCTCCAGATCCCCTGATCAGTTGCTTTAGGGCAGGTAAGGGAAAGGCGAGGCAGAAGGGAGGGGAAGCACTGAGGCCCCCAGTGATAGGCCCGTGGCCAGGGGCGTGGCCTCCGCCTCCCTCCCCACCAGCACTTCCTAAGCCCTGGCTGGTCCCATGGAACCTGTCATCTCGTACCTGCTGCTTCTCTGGCCCACCCAGGACCCTGTCTTACTTGTCCCATCTGCCTGGTGCTTCAGGGAGAGGCAGGCAGCCTGATGGCCCTCGGTGACAGCCCAGGGGTCCCGAGGCCATGAGATGGGAGCAGGTTGGTGGCCTGCATTCTCACCCTACAACTGGTGGCTGCATTAGCTGCCTGGAGGCCCAATCGCAGCTGCTGGGCACTGGGCCCAGAAAATGGGCCCAGCCGCTCCTGGGATCTGTTCTCAAGGGCCTTCTTGGGGGAAGGGATCCTGGTGACACTTCTGGAATCTGAGCTCTGCATTGGGAAACAGCTGGAAGGCTTCCTCTGTCCTCCCTGCACAGATACCCCCCACGGCTGCTGGGCCCTCTCATCCCCAAAGCATGTCCCCATTGATTCCATTCTCACGGGGCTCTGGGTGGGCAACGTGCTTTGTGCTGGCCATGTGTTTGCAAGCAGTTGCTCTGCGAGCTCTGAGGGTCATCATCACCCCATTTCCAGGCAGGACGATGCTGATAGGAAGCAGAAGCCATTTGCTGAATGAAGGTCCCCATGTGAGAGGTGGGTGGGTCATCCTTGGCAGTTTGACTCTGGGACCTGTGCTCAAGCCGCTCTGCTCGTCTCTCCCATGGGTGGATGTGCTTGGCTTGTGTCTATCTGGTTAAGAAACAGAACCTTCTGGAAAGGCAGCCAAGAAAAGATGGAGTGATTGGGGCAGAGGCCCCGGGCTGGCTCCTGGCCAGCCGGCCAGCCACACGTCCCCCACCTCTGCGCCCGATGCCCACCCAGCATTTGACAAAACGGCCCAAGTCCCATTTTCAGGTCGGTGGAGCTCTCGGTCCCTGTTTACACGGTCTGTTTTCCTTTATAGTCCCAAGTGCCGAGTGGAGCCAAGCACAGCTGTCTCACCAAACAAAAGTGGATGGGATCTGTGGCCGCAGGCCTTCTCATGCTCTCAGCAAAACCAAGGCCCCTTGCCAAGTACTGTTTGGGAGGATGTTTGGGAAAAAATGTCAAGGCTTTAATTTTTCTCTCGACCTTTTCAGTTGGAGTTGTGGGGCCTTAACGCTGGAAGTAAGAGAAGTTATAAATAAAGACGAGCTGGCTTCCGGGGCTGGACAGCCCCACTGGGCAGGCCTGTCTCGACTCTCCCGACAGCCAACAGTGGCTTCTCTGCAGAAGTTGCTGAGCACAGGGTCCCGCCGTGGCCTCCATCTCCAAGAGAGGAAGTTGATGATCGTTTCCGGAGGGTAAAGAAAAGGAGAGGCGCAAAAAGGAAGGGGCAGAGAGCACTGTTGCCAGAGACCCCCAGGGGTCAAAGAAATGTGGCTTCTGGCAAGGTGGTGCCATCTGAAGGGCAAAATTAGCTAAGACTAAGAGTGAACCTTCTGGTGGCATTGCGGGTCCATGCTTATAGAGCGCATCGTGCAGTGTGTAACAAGCTTGCAGATGAGGATGGGGCCAACAGGGGAATGCCAGCCTGGTGGTAGAGGGGGCGTCTTATCTTGGCTCCTCCCTGGAAAAGAGTAACTTAGGAGGTTTCCGGATTTGCTCTTCATTTTGGAAGTGTTACTCTTTTACTGCCCTTTGGGCTCTTTGGCAGCACTCCCTGCCCACTGGAGGAGTTCTGGGTGGGCTCTGAGAGCACCTTTGTGTGATGTAGACCAGCCGGCTTGGGTGTGGCATCCACTTTCCTGCACTTGCTTGGCTGTGGGTCTCAGGCTCCCAACCCAGGCTGGCTGGCTCCCTTGGGGTCTGCGCCCTACCAGGGAAGCCACAACTGGAGCCCCTTGCTGAAATGGAGGCCACTCACTAAAGGCCCAAAGGGGATCTGGGTGGTGAGGTGAAGGTGTAACTGCTGTAGACGATGCCTCCTGTGGCCCTGGACTGCCCTGGGATGGAAGCCACCCCAGCTGCAGACTTATTTCCTGCAGGATGATGAGTGGTTCTTCAGTCTCAGTCCTGGAACCAGCAAGTCTGGGGTAAGCTGCGGCCCGTGGATTGATTCTTGAAAGTGGTGTTTTGGCCCCACTTATGATCCTTTGGTGGCCCTGACCTCTCTTGGAGGGTCTGGGGACAACTGTTGCAAGTCGCTCATCACTAACTCAGAAGCCCCCGGAAGGGGGTTCCTTGAGGGTCAGTGCTTCTTCAGAGCTGCAAAGCAATGCCCTGCAGTGGTGTTGCCCCTATGATGCCACCAACGCAGCTAAGCCTTGAGGCCGTGCAGACACGCGGTCAGGGAGAGGCCAGGGAATTCCCACTTCCCAAGTCTGTGTCCTTGATGGCCGCATGGCCTGTCTTGACCACAGCTTTTGGTCTTAAGGAATAAGCTCGGGTCCAGGTGCGACATGCAGCCGGTAACAGCTTAATACAGTTACTAGTTCAAATTGTCTTTTTAAAATTTCATTTTTAGTTTTATAAGCTTCGTAGGTTCACATGGACAATTTGGAAACTATAAAAATACGGAAGCAGCAGCTAGAAAACTTGCTTCATAATCCATCAGCAATAGTGATTATCATTTTGGCCTATTTCCTTCAGGCCCTCTTTTTTTTAATCATTTTTAAAATATGATTGGGATTGTGTTTTATGTACAATTTTGTACTTGTTAGTTTTGAAATAGACTCATCTGTGTTTTACATATCAGCTACAAGGAAAGGAAAAGACCAGATTGTTGAGTCTTAGCTAAAGCTGTAGCAGAAGGAAATCTACAAATATCCTCCTTGTTGGCCTGGTTTTCCTCCCAGACAATAAAGGACAAAATTAGCCAAGACTGAGCATGCCCCTTGTGATGGTGTTTCATGTCCATGCTTTAGACCACGTCGTGCAGCCCGCAGGTGAGGATGGGGCTAACCAGAGAAAGGGTGCTGGCCTGGCCGGGGGGGGGGGGGGGGGGGGGGGGGGGGGGGGGGGGGGGGGGGGGGGGGGGGGGGGGGGGGGGGGGGGGGTAGGGGAGGGCATCTCAAGCTTGGCTGCTCCCTGGAAAAGAGTGAAAATATGACAAAACATTTTCCTTCTCTTTTTGAGTTTTGTAAAAAGCATAACACTGTCTAATGTGGTTCTAAAGTTATGTAGAAGAAATATTTAAAATTATTATATTATAAATGGGGAGTGCAAAGTATCAGTTATCTTTATCAGTAAAGATAACTGATAAAATGATAAGAATAGACTGTAATAAGTTATACGCATACACACACATACACGAGGTAATGCCTACAGCAACCACTGAATTATCCATACAAAACAATACACTCAAAACACTATAGATAAATTAAAAAGGAGTTCTAAAGAAAGTTCAAGAAACTCACAGAAAGTCAGGAAAAGAAAATAGGGAGACTAGAGACGAGAAAAATATAAGAGATAGGAAAGAAAAAGTGAAATGGCAAATTTAAGTCCTAACATAATTATGTTAAATAAAGAAAATCACTTCAAATACAATGATATGGTGTGGTGGTTAGATTCAGTTGTCAACTTGGCCAGGTGAAGGTACCTAGTTCTGTGGACATGAGCCAGTGGTACGGGAACTTTATCTGTTGCTCATTAGATCTGCAGTTGGCTAAGAGGCGTGCCTGCTATAATGAATGATGTTTGATTTAATTGGCTGGTGCTTAAATGAGAGACTCAACGTAGCGCATCCAAGCAGCTGAGCATATCTCATCTCAGCACTCACAGCTCAGCCCAGGCCTTTGGAGATGCAGAAAGAAATCACCCCAGGGAAAGGTGTTGGAACCCAGAGGCCTGAAGAGAAGGCCAGCAGAGATCACCCTGTGCCTTCCACATAAGAAAGAACCTCAGTTGAAAGTTAGCTGCCTTTCCTCTGAAGAACTAACGAAATAAATCCCCTTTTATTAAAAGACAATCTGTCTCTGGTGTGTTGCATTCTGGCAGCTAGCAAACTAGAACATACAGATAAGTTGAAAGTAGAACGGAAAAGATATATCATGCACATGTTAATCAAAAGAAAGTAGGAATTCAATATTAATGTCTGATAAAGCATACTTCAGCACAAAGAAAATAACCAGGGACAGAGAAGAATATTGCATAAAAATAAAATGGTCATTCCACCAAGAAGACATAGCAATCCTAAGTGTCTATGCACCACACAACAGAGATGCAAAATATGTGAAGCAAAAACCAATAGAACTGAAAGGAGAAATTGACAAATCTACAACTATATTTGGAAACTGCAACACCCCTCTTTCTACAATGAGACAGAGAATCAGTTAGGATATAGAAGAACACGACAACAGCTTCAACCAACAGAATCTAATCCACATTTATAGAAAGTGCCACTAACAGCAGTAGAATATATATTCTTTCAAGTGCTCACAGAAAATATACCAAGATAGGCCATATTTTAAACCATAAAACACACCTCAACAAATTTAAAAGAATTGAAATCATATAATATATGTTCTCTGACTACTATGGAATCCAACTAGAAATCAATAACAGAAATATATAATGGGAATTCTCCAAACATTTGGAAACTAAACGGCACACTTCTAAATAATCCATGAGTCAAAAAGGGGAAGTCTCAAGTAAAAGAAAAGAAGCACATTGAACTGAATTGAAATGAAAATACAACATATAAGAAATTATGAGATGTAGCTAAAACAGTAGTAAGAGGGAAATTTATAGCACTAAATGGTTACATTTTTTAAAAAGAAGAGATGTCCCAAATCCACAATTGAAGTTCCTACCTCAAGAACCCAGAAAAAAAGAGGAGCAAAACAAACCCAAAACAAACATAAGAAAGAAAATAGTAAAGATAAGGGCAAAAGTCAACGAAATTGAAAACAGAATTTAATAGAGAAAATCAATGGAACAAAAAGCTAGTTCTTTCAGAGCTTCTTGGAGAAATGGATGATTCCAAGACAGGGGCAGGACATATGCAGGTCACTTCTAGTCCCAGAAAGTAAAGAAATGCTCAAAAAAATTCCTCCAATTGCAGGAGCAACTGAAAGAGCTCCCAGTAACCAAAGCTGGAATCATTTGAGCAATAAAATAAAGAAAGAAGTATTGTATTATAACCCAAAGTATAAAAAAAAACCCATACTGGTATAAATGAATGATTGAATAAATTAATAAATGGGGAAGAAGACATAAATGGATGCAAAAGAATTCCAAATAAGTTACGTAGATAATCTACCCTAAAGAAAGGAGAATAGATCTCCCCACTACTGAAGTGTGGGCTCTATGCAGTGACCTCCTTCCAAAGAGCACAGTACAGAAAGGGAGAAAAGAGAATAACTTTAGAGTAGGGAAAACTTAAGTACTTAAGCCAGATGATCAAGGTCAACATCAACAGTTATAAATCACGTTGATAGCGTCTGCCCATGGTAAGGTGTGATGAGAAGGGCGCTTGACCTCTGTGATCTTCCTCCCCTTAAGGCACAACCCCAGTCTAATCATGAGAAAACTATCCAACTAAATTCCATCAGAGGGGCATCCTACAAAACACCTGACCACTCTTCCTCCAAACTGTCAAGGTCATCACGAACAAAGATGGGCTGAGACTGGAGAAGTCTAAGGAGTGTGATGACTAAGTGTTTCCAGGATGGGATCCTGGAACAGAGAAAGGACATCAGTGAAAACTAGGGAAATCAGGATAAGGTATAGACTTTAGTTAATGATCATGCATCAGTTTTGGCTCATTAATTGTAGAAAATGTACCATACTAATGCAAGATGTTAATATTAGGGAAGTTGTGGGCAGGGAGTGGTGGGTGGGGGTAATATGGGAACTCAGTACCATCTGTTCTATTTTTCTGTAAAACTAAAACTGTTCTAAAAGATAAAGCCTATTATTTTTTAAAGCATTTTTATTGTAAAATAAAACATACATACAAAGCAGAGAAAGGAAAAAGCAATCATTTTCAAAGCATGCTTCAACAAGTAGTTACAGAGCAGAGCCCAGAGTTTGTGATGGGCTAACTTTCCGCCATCTCAGACCCCTCCTTCTAGCTACTCCAAAACACCGAAGGCCAGAAGGAGCATCAATATAGTGATTTAGCAGCTGTAATCATCTGTTAAATCCCGTTTTCTCGGTTATACCTCCTCCTTCTCCATTAATCCCTCTCCTAATCTATAGGGATCTTTCGGCAATGCCTGTTCTGACTTC
This sequence comes from Myrmecophaga tridactyla, assembly GCA_004026745.1. Taxonomy (NCBI): domain Eukaryota; kingdom Metazoa; phylum Chordata; class Mammalia; order Pilosa; family Myrmecophagidae; genus Myrmecophaga; species Myrmecophaga tridactyla. Next base: position 2,542 of record PVIY010053461.1, on the reverse strand, counting down.
CTCATGTTGCAAAGGGGTGTCCACAGTAAAGGATAGGGGTATATAATTAATTGATAATCTTGGAGAGAAGCTTTTTTTTTTTTACTTAAAAGCTGATTCTTGGAAAATTTCACTAAAAATGAAAAACATCTCAAAAAACTAACAAAGAGAAAAAGGAAGAAGACACCAATGATTAATATCACGAATAAAACAGGAAACATCGCCAGAGATTCTGTAGACATCAAAAAGATGCTAAGGTAATATTACAAGCAGCTTTGTGCACATTGACAATTAGGATGAAATGAACCAATTCCTCAAAAAGCCCGTATGACTAAAATTCACCCAATGTAAAATAGATCATTTGAATAGCCCTATAACTATTAAGGAACTTAAATTTGTACTTTTAAAATTCCTGAAAAAAAGAACAGGCCCAGATGGTTTTATCAATACCATATTGATTAATAGCAAGTCTACACAATTTCTTCCAGAAAATAGAATAGGAGGAAACATTTCCCAACTTGTTTCATGAAGTTAGTATTACCCTAATACTAAAACCAGACAAATAAAATACCAAAAAAACAAAGCTACACACCAATATGCCTCATGAATATAAATGTAAAACTCCTTAACAGAATATTAGAAAATAGAATTCAGCAGTATATAAAAACAATTATAACCACGACCAACTTGAGTTTATTCTAGAGATGAGAGGCTGGTTCAATATTTGAAAATCAATCAATGTATCCCACCATATTAACAAACTAAATAAGAAAAATCTCATGATCATATCATTTGTTACAGGAAAAGCATTTGACAAAATTCAACACCCAATCATAATAAAAACTCAGAAAACTAGGACTAAATGGGAGTCTTTTCAACTTCATAAATAAAATCTACAAAAAAACCCTACTTCTAACACTGTATTAATGACAAAAGACTGGCATGCTTTCCCCCTAAGATTGGGAATAAAGCAAAGATGTTCCCTCTCACTACTCTTATTCCATATGGTACTGAAAGTACTAGCCAGTGCAATAAGGCAAGAAAAGGAAATAAAATGCTTACAAAGAAAGAAAACTGTCCCTATTTGCAAATGACATGATAGTCTATATAGAAAATCCCAAGGAAACCACAGAAAGCCCTCCTAGAACTAATAAATGAGTTCCACAAGGTCTCAGAATACAGCATCAGCATATAAAGATCAGTGTAATGTAGATCTTTATAATATCTATAAAGACACTAGCAATGAACGTGTGGATACCAAAATTCAAAATACAGCACCATTCGTAATCACTCCAAAGATATGAAATACTTTGGTGAAATCTAAGAAAACCTATACAGGAATTGTATGTTGGAAACTACAAATCACTAACGAAAGAAAGCAAAGAAGATATAAATAAATGGAGAGAACTATACCATGTTCATGGACTGGAAGACTCTACATAGTAAAGATATCAGTTCTCCATAAGTTAATAAACAGGTGTAATTTGATTCCTATCAAAATCCCAGCAAAATTTTATGTGTATATTGACAGACTTATTCTTAAATTTATATGGAAATTAAAAATAACTAGAATAGCTAAAATAACTGAAAAAGAAGAATAAAGGGGGAGGTAGCAGTCTACCTGATTTCAAGATTTATGATACAGTTAGCATAACTAAGACAGTGTAGTAGTGATAGGATGGAGAAGAATAGAGAACTACCAAGCTGGCTTTCAATACAGGTGCAAAGCAATGCAATGGAGGAGAGATAGCCTTTTGCAACAAATTATTCTGTACCAATTGTCCATCCACAGGCATAGATAGATAGATAGATAGATAGGTAGATAGATAGATAGAACCTAGACCTAAAACTCATACCTTATACATAAATTAACTCAAAATGGACCATGGACTTAAATGTAAATCATAAAACTATAAAATTTTTAGAAAAATACATCAGAGAAATATGGGGGGATTAGGGCTAGAAAAAGAGTTCTTAGCCTTGACAACAAAAGCATGACTCATAAAAGGAAAAATTGATAAATTGGATCTCTTCAAAATATAAACCTTTTGCTTTGTGAAAGAGCCTGTTAAGAGGATGAAAAGACAAGTTACAGACTGGGGGAAAGCATGTGCAATCTGCATGTCCGGCAAAGATTAGTATCTAAAAACATATAAAGAACCCTTAGACTCAACAGAAAAAACAACCAGCAATCCAATTAGAAAACAGGCAAAATAAATGAATGTTTCGCTAAAGAGGTTATACAGGCAGCAAACAAGCACATGAAATGATGTTCAACATTAGTCATCAAGGAAATGCAAATTAAAACCAAAACAAGTTATCACTACCTACCGATCAGAATGGCTAAGATAAAAATAGTTGCAACACCAAGTGCTAACAAGGATTCTGAGAATCCTGATCACTTAGGCATTGCTGGTGGAAATGTAAAATGGTGCAGCCACTCTGGAAAACAGTTTGACAATTTCTTAGAAAATTAGATATGCAACTCAGCAATTGCACTATGGGCAATTCACACAAAACCTGCCCATGAATGTCCATAGCAGCTTTATTCTTTTTTTTTTTT
>PVIY010053460.1:0-14709 GCA_004026745.1 Myrmecophaga tridactyla | reverse complement strand
GACCCACCAAGACCGCAGGTGAGGGGCAGCTCCCCCAGAAAAACAGAGGTTTGTTTCCAAAAATAAGGGGACCTGCGTGCTGCTGGCAAAATCAGCATTACTGTTGGAAGGTTTTGCTTTGATTTTTTCCGGTATTGTAGAAAGAGCTGTGGGGAGCATACTTCACCCTTGTCCAATTATTTCCTTAGAATCCACTCTTAGAATGTCTCTTGGTTCTCACAGCCACTTTGTAGTTCCCCAGGGCCCCGGGCTCTCCCACTGGGCCCATGTCGCTGTCCCTTGCCTCTCTCCCCAGCATTCTTGTCTTCGGCTTTATGGCTGGGAGCAAGTTGTAAAAATGAATATTTTAAAATTCATCCTCCAGGAGGGCCCTTGCAGGTGGAGAAAGAACAATTTTTTGGCAACTTAACTCCATTCCAGGGATAAAAATAAGTAAGACCCAAGGTAGGCTGAGAGGCAAAAAGGAATTATGAGTCAACCTCACCGAAGGCAGGAGGGAGCCTGGCAAGCTGCAGACTCCAAACAGCCTCAGCCTTCCCCAGGAGGAGGCTGCAGTGTCAGCCTCATTTTAAGCTGCGTCTTTGCCCTCGCTTTTGCACCTGTTTTCTTCTTACGTGGGCTTGATGCTGGTTCATTCCCAGAAGCTTCATTAACACCTTGTTCCAGGCACTGAGGTTTGCAGAGCTTCACGGAAGGGGCAAGGGACACGGTCCTTTTCCAGAAGCCTCCCTTTAAATAACTGTGTTCATGCAGACTGGTCCTCTGCCATTGTATTGTGTCTTTGGTGATTTGCAAAGCTCAAAAAGCAAATGCATTGGGAAGAAAAGCAGAAAATAGAAAACCTGGTTGAAAGGTGGCAACCCTTAGATCCAAGCTGTGGTTCTAGGTTTTTTTCCTTTCGCTCTGGGGAGGTGACCCCAATGTGGTCTGAGATGGTGCTGGAGACAGGAATGGGCCAGCGCCCACCATCGTGCCCCCTGGGGATCTGGCCTGGGAAATATGTGTTTTGATCACGTGGCACAGGAATGCTCAGCCCTCTGTGACCAATGCTTAATCGCACACCACCAAAGGGAAGGGGATTAATGCTGGGTTTTGTAACTAAAAATATCTGTTTGGTTTCCTATATTTGGGGCAGAATGTGGCTCTGGCTCAGCCTGTCTCTAAGTCAGCACTTCTCAAACTTGAACAAGCACATGACTCACCTGGGGACCTGGTTAAAAGGCAGATTCCTATTCAGTAGGTTTGGGGTGGAGGCCGAGATTCTTCATCTCTAATAATCTCCCACGAGATGCCAATGCTACCAGTTTTGGACTTCGTAGCAAGCCTCGATTAATGGCCACTCTTTGGGGTTTTGTCCTTTATTTGTGTCCTTGGAGTTGGGACCACTCCACAATGGAGTAGAGAAGCTCAGGTGTTGGGATGTACAGGTGCAGAGGGGCCTATCTGAGAACAGGTGCATCCATCACCTGGGGTCAGCGGGTCTCTCTTCCAGGACATGCAGGGACTTTGTTAAGGCAGGAGTAGGTCTGCTGATGGCTTAGAACCATGCTGTCCAGTGGAACTTTCTGCAATGATACAAATTGTCAGTCAAAAGAGAAACTCTTCTTAGGCCACAGGGAGGGATCTCATCACATGGAGGATTCCAAAGAGCACATGGGTGCCTGCCACCAGGAACAGCAGTCCTGGGGTCCCAGCAAAGGCACGACTCAGAGGCGCTGGATGGAGCGACATTTCCTCACATAGAGAAGACAAAGCAAGACCAGTGGGTCCACCTCACTAGTGGGTGTCAGTCCCCCAGGGCCAGTGGGTCTCCATCCACAGCCAATGCAGGGAGCTGGTCTACATGCACCCCTCTTGTGCTGTGTCATGTGGAGGGACCCCACTCCATCCCACCAGGGGACATAGCAGTAGGGTGGACCAGTTGCCATGCTTTAGCCAGACAGTCTCCAAGGAACATTTACACATGCTCAGGACAAAAGGAGAAGGAGGGGGCCCCAGGGCTGCTATCTGCAAGGCGCTCCTGAAAAGGGAGTGAACCCACATTTATGATGAGAACCAGGCTAACACCTCTAGGCCTGAGCTCAAGGAAAGGCAGCTGGCTGCACCAGGAGGGGCTCCTTCCACAGAAACCTTCTCTATCAGCTGCCCAACAGGGTAGCCCGCGGCCATAGGTAGGGATTGAGCATTTGATATGCCTCTAATGTAATGGAGGGACTACATTTAAAATTCTTATTTCATTTTCATTAACTGAAATTCAAACAGCTACGTGTGGTCAGTAGCCATTGTTTTGGACAGCACAGGCTTCAAACTTAGGACTCAACCCCCTTGATCCCTTCTCTCAAGCCCCCATTGCCCCTCCACCATCTACATCTTTGCAAAAATATCCTTAGCACAAAGACATATTGTTTGGGGACTCAAGAATTTCCCTGGACATATCTGATTATCTTTATACTCATTCCAGCCTCTGACAGTATTCTGCAAAGCCTCCAGCTTTTGTTTTCTTTTATTTTTTTCTCATTCACTGTCTGTGTGCAGGTAGTATACAGTAGGTTAGGTAGAAGGTCAGAGAGGCAGAGGAGCCTGAAGGGACAGGACCAGCACAGACTTTGAAACCCAAAAGACTTGTGTTCAGCTCCACCCCGCCCTTTCCCCAAGCTGTGTGACTTTAAGCAAGTCCCTTAACTTCCCTGAGCCTCTGTTTCTCCATCTGTGGAATGGGAAGTAATTTCAAGGTTAATTGGTCTCCTTGGTATAGGAACTCAATACATGGTAGCAACGAAGGTTATTGTTATTATGTGCACTCTCTTCGCAAACCGTAAAACGCGGTGTAAATGTGAGGCAAAACACTGCTGTCGAAAATTCTTCTTTTTAAACAAAATGCTCTGAAACTTGGAGGAAACTGCATCAACCAGGCCCAGGAGACAGGGCAAATTCTCAAAGCAATAAATCTGAACATTTTCTGCTTTTTGCGTTGAACAAGCATTTTGCTGTTAGCCCCAGAACTAAGGAAATTGGAAAATTGGGATGAAGATTTGTTGACTGTCCAAGGGCTTCCAGGGGCCGGCCTGGTTGTGGGGGGCGCTGGGTGGGGACTGAGGGCTGAAGGACGGGGTCGAATGCCTGAGGGAATGGGGGACCGACCAGGAATCTGGCAGGGGGCTGTTTGAGGTCCAATTTGTTTTTCCCTTCACACGTCACGAGGTCCCTGCTGAATTCTTTCTGTAAGTTTGGAAGGGAGGCAGAGCAGGCAAAGGGGACACCCCCATTTACAGAGGGGGAAACTGAGTCCCAAAGAGGCTTGTCAAGGTCAAACAGCTTTTCCTGGCCCCTGGGCTGCCTCCACCTAGGCCCACGGTGGTCCCTGGCCACGCCCCACACCTCCATCTCTCCCACCCTCACCCTGGTTTTCTCAAGACAGTTTCCTTTTTTTCTATGGTCCCAGCATAATAACCCACACTGCCCCCTTCACTCTCAAAAAGGTCCCAATTTGGACAATAAATTATATGGCCTCCCTGCCCAGGACTTACAGTGAGGTGAGAGGTGGGTGAGTCTAAGTAAATACAGTAACTGAAACATTTATTCCAGAAGCCTTCAGTGCTCTGGGGAATAGTAAAATAAATATCCCAGAGATTCTTTCTTTTGGGAACCAAGACAAACTCTTCATGTTCTCGAAATTCCTCCCAGATTTTCCACATGCATTGCCCCCTGCCAGGGCTGTCCTCCATTCCCCAGGTATGTCTACTAAACTCCTCTTCAGTCTTCAAGGCTGCTCTCAGGTCACCTCCTCCAGGAAGTCTCCCTAGGATCCTCCCTGCCCCTCTCTCAACACAGGCCTAAAATCATACTTGGGGGGAACCAGGATTTGCATGAACCTCTCCTCACTAGACTGTGGGCTCCTAGGAGGCAGGGACCTTGTTTCTCCTGGAGGTTTGGGGATTAGTCACCCACCAGTCTCCCTTCCAGTTCCAACTGACTGAGAATGGACACAAGGAACCAGCTGGGGGGTCCAATTATGAGTTTTATTGTAGGGTCTCCTGTTGGCTGCCCTGTCCTACGGGCTGATTGTGGATTCCAGAAAGCGGGGTCTGGAGGGAGGGTCGAGCATGCCACTCCAGGGCAGGCACGTCCTGGAAGGAGCCAGTGCAAGGCTGTCAGTCCGGGGGTCCCTGGTCAGTGCAGGACCCTTCCCCTGGCTAAGGTGAAGGGAGTATCAGGGCTGCTCACCCCATTTCCCAGCCAAATGAGTCTCCTCCCAGGGAGAGAGGGAGAGAGGCCAGAAGCATTTCACTCTCCAAGACGGAAGTCCCCTGCCCAGGGGCTGAGATGAGAACATGTGCACGGGAAAAGGCTACACTCTCGCACTTCAGCCTTTGGGTTCGTGGGCCCACCTTGCAGGGAACCCGGGAGGGGCGGGGCTGTCTCCCCAGGAAGGGGCCAGCAGAGCACCCAGACCCTGATGCCCCTCCCCCAGCCGGGCTCTGCCCCTCTGGCAGCCCCCGGAGGCCCGGGCAGGGAAGTGCCGCTGTTACCCACAAAAAATGATTCAGAACTGGATGTTCATTGGGACCAGTGATTCTCAGAGTGTGGACTTGGGCGGGCAGCCCCAGCCTCGCCTGGGACCTTGTTAGAAATGCGAGTTCTCAGGCCCCACCCGAGCCAGGCCGACCCAGCAGCTCTGGGGCCCACCGGCTGCGGCGGCTGCACTGGAGTGTCTCCCAGGCCCCCTGCACAATCCGTGCCTGCCTCTATTTCCCACCTCATGCCCTGTGCGGCTCATCAGAGACGCTGCAATGAGCCAAGTCATAAGAAAACTGCCCCACCTTTGACGCATAAGGACACTCTCCAATTGCTTAGTCCTCCCTTCATTACAATGAACTCTCCTTCCCCGTGAAAACTGACCTACAGAGTCTAAACCCTTCCTTCCCTAATTTTTACTCTGCTCCAACTTGGCAGGCAGGGCCCCTGGGGTGCCAGGACTCCTGCGGAGGTGGGTCTCCGGCAGCCCCTGCGGCCTCCTGTGCCACCTGCATCAGAGGTGTGGGCTTTTTACCTCTCAGTGTCGAGTGAACCCGACCCTGTTTCTCAGGTGTCCTGCTTTCCCTGAGTCAGACTCAATAGGACACAGAAAGTCCCAGTACCAACCTCGGGTTAGAAATACAAGCACATCCCGGCCTCTCGGGTGGGGGTGGGGGCGGGGCTGGGGGCGGGGGTGGTGTCGCAGTGAAATGGTGCACCCAGCCCGTGAGCAGGGTCTGAGAGTCAGAGAGCACGAGAAAGGAGGCGATGCAGCCTCAGCCGCCCCAGGATGCCAGGGGGAAGAGCGCGTGGGGGCCGCTTGGTCTCCCTGGGGGAAAGTCCTCTTATACTCGCTGCCTCTCCTCAAAGATAGTGGCCTTCAGGATATTCCCCTCTCCTTGTGAAATTTAGAAAATGTCAACAGTGCTGTTGCAAGCCCTGGCAACAGCCCCGGTTACCTTCCCTCCTGCTCCCAGGCGCTGATCCCATATAGTTTTAGTGTCTCCCTTTCACTCTGGTTCCTGGTTCCCTGATGCCGATTGGAATGTGGGCTCTGTCTGGGGACACAGCCTGCACCCCTCTTAGGAGCAGGGGGTCCCCGCTCATATATCTACCAGGCCGTCTGTTCCTTTTCTCGCTGCACTGGTAAGTTCTCAGAGTTGGGTCCTGAGGTTCATTGCTGGGGCTCCAACTACTGTTTGGAATCCTCTGGACCCTGTGATTCAAAAGTGGTGGTTGGCTGTCTCTTCTTGGTCGAGCGATGGGCAAGGGGCTGAAACTGCAGCTGTGACCAGGGCAGATGAGGTTTCTGCCTCCATGGGGCACGTGACGAGGAGCAGGTGTCAGGCATGTGGACACGGGGAAGGCAGGTGTGGACAGAGGCAAGAGCCAGGGAGGCACCCACAGGGGACGGATGAGAGAAGCCCAGGGGGACACCAGAGCTGGGGAGATCGGGGTCACCCCTGGGGGTGATGTGTGCAATGGACTGCGGGAAAAGCATTCCAGGCAGAGGAAACAGCAAGGACAAAGGCTCAGAGGTAGGAAAGGCTGGGTATGTCTGAGGGATGGCCGTGGGCCAGTAGGAGAGCCCTGTTCTCCAGGCTGAAGGGCCTCGCTGGCCCGGGAAGAGACTGGCTGTAGCCTGAGCGCAGCGAGAAGCCAGGAAGGGTTTTCAGCAGGGACATGAGATGACCTGCTTTACCTTTCTGAAACTTTCCTCTGATTTCCCAGGGGACAGGCCTGAGAATTCATCCCCCACCCTGGCCGCCTGCCTTGGCATCTGTCTCAGTGGTGGAATGACCCTCAGATTCCTAAAGCTTCTGAAACCTGGTCAAGAGAGCTTTCTGCCGTGGGTTTCTCCGCAGCAGCCTCTGCCCTTCCCGCTCCTGGAGGAGGCCACCAGGCTTCCGGGCGGTGGGATCATTTCCCTCCACGCAGCCTCCGGGGACATGGGCCAGGCCCACCGCGTCCCACCCCCTCTGTCGTGCCCCCACTGCTTTCCAGCAGGCCCGTCCGAGCTTTTACAGAATTGAAACTGCTTCCTAAGATGCCTTCTCCTTTGTCAGTCCGTGCAGAACCAAGGCTCCTTCTATTCTTTCTCTTCGGACCCTTCTGGATTTAGGATGTCAGTGAGTTCTGGGTCTGTCAAAAGCAAAAGCAAACATAGGTCAAGCCTATTCTGCCCGCTTTCACTACCACACACAGACACACGCACGCACACACACACACATGCATATGCACACACAGAGATACCCACACATACACATACACATGCACGCACGTGGAGACACACACACACACACATACACACTCACACATATGCATATGCACACACAGAGATACCCACACATACACATGCACATGCACACACACACATACACCGTACACACTCATACACGCACACACACACACATGCATATGCACACACACACACATACACCGTACACACTCATACACGCACACACACTGTACACACCTGCGCAGTTCCAACCTGGAGACGGGCATCCCCTGGCCCAGTGATCCACCGAGCCTGGCACCCACCTCTGTGCTCCCAGCCAGGCCCGCCTTAGCCTGTGGCATCCTCCCTGCAGGGTCTGACCCCGTTCATTTCCCAGGGCTTTCCCCTCTGGCTCGTTCCCCACCTGCGGTAACCATGGTAACCACGTGGCCTCCACACCTTCTCGGTCCCAAGCTCATCTGCTCACCCAGGCGGCTGCGGGACGGCCCTGACCGCTGCCACCCCCCTGCAGCTGTGGGGGCTTCCCAGCGCTGTCGTGACCCAGCTCCAGAGGGAGGGGTAGGGGAGGCGCGGGGACAGGGGCAACGTCTGACCTGCTCCTGGATCTTGTCTCTTCCTCTGTTAAATCTGTCCGGACACCTGGCTCCCTCCTGCTGAGGAGCAATTAAAATACCTCCCCATCACCTAATCCCACTTTGGGAGCAGTCGGGGAAGGGTCTGCCTTCTCTTTCCTTTCATCTTTGTTCCTACCCACACAAACTTTCTCTTGAGGAAACCCTTCCCATCCTCCAGCTCAATCAGCGTGTCTTCCTTCATTTTACTTTTATTTTTCCATGCTTCGATTTTTAAAACAATCCTTGTTCTCCTTGAAGTTTTAAGTGAAACTTTAAAATAAAAAACTTTTTGATGGGAGCGTAATATACAGTGAAACCACCTAAAATCTGTTAACTACTCTTTCACTCTTCCTCAGTTTCTTTTCCTTTGGCATTTGTGTTGCAAGCCGATGTAACCTGAGCACAGGCAGCAGCTCAGACCCGTGTCCTTAGATGACCTCCGAGACCCAAGGCAAATCCAATAGGAAAGGCCTATCAACAAGGACAATTGGTCCAAAGCCCGCCTTACCATATCCGAGCCAATCAGACCAGGCCAGTGCTACCTCCCATCCTCATAAAATCTCTCTTAACCCCCAAGTCGAGGAGACAGATTTGAGCCTTGCATCCTGTCTCCTTGCTGTTCCAGCTTGCAATACCGCTTTTTCTTTTCTCAAAGTCCTGACACCATAGAATTGGCTCCTGTGTGCATCAGGCAGTGAGCCCTCGCTTGGTAACAACCATAACATGTATAGAGGGCACTCATCTTAAGTGTGCAACTCAAGGGATTTTGACCACCATGTAACCACCTCCCCAATCAAGAGAGAACATTAGAGACATTTCTGACATTCAGAAATCTCCCTCATGGGCTTCCAGTCAGTACCCCCATCCCCAGGGCACACCCTATACTGACCCTGTATCATAAGCAACTAACTGCAAGCATAAAACTTTACTTAAAAATTTTTATTGTGGTAACATATACACAACACGAAATTTCCTTTTTCAACCACTACCAGTGTATGGTTCAGCGGTATTAATTATATTTACAATATTTTTGTGCTACCATCACCACTATCCATTATCAAAACTTTTTCACCACCTGCCTTAGTTTGTAAAAGCTGCCAGAAGGCAATATAACAGGAACAGAATGGCTTTTAAAGAGGAGAATTTACTAACTTGCAAGTTTACAATTCTAAGGCTGCGAAAATGTCCCCATAAGGTAAGACCATGAAAATGTCCAAACTAAGGCATCCAGAAAAAAATACTTTGGTTCAAGAAGGTCGATGATGTTTGGGGTTTCTCTCTCAGCTGGAAAGGCACATGGCAACATCTGCTAGCTTTCTCTCTAGGCTTTGTCAACAGTTTCCCCAGGGGTCTGTCTGTTCTGGGGGCTCTAAGGCTTTTTCCAAAATGGCTCCCTCTTAAAAAGCTCCAGTAAGCAACCCTACCTTGAATGGGTGGAGACACATCTCCATAGAAGCCAACTAATCAAAAGTTACTACCCATAATTGGATGGGTCACATCTCCATGGAAACAATAAAAAAGATCCCACCCAACAATACTGAATGAGGATTAAGCAACAGTTTCAAACCAGCACACCACCCCAAACAGAAATTCTGTACTCATCAAGCAATAATTCCCCATTCCCACCCCAACCTCCAGCCCCTGGTAACCTATAATCTACTTTCTGTCTCTGCATACTTCTCTTATTCTTTTTATTTCATGTAAATGAAATCATGTAATATTTGTATTTTGTGTCCATGTAGCATGCACCTGCACTTCATTCCTTTTTACAACTGAATAATTGTCCATTGTACATTTAAATAATTTTTGTGTATCCATTCATTTGTTGATGGTCACTTAGGTTCCTTCCCCATTTTTTGACAATAGCCAATAATGCTGCTATGAACCCAGGTTCACAAATATATATTTGAGTCCCTGCACTCAATTTTTCTGGATATACATCTAGAGGTAGGATTTTTTGGGTCATATGGTAATTCCATGTTGGACTTTTGGAAGAATCACCAAACTGTGTTCCATAGTGGCTGCATGAGGGTTCCTGATTCTCCAAATGCTTGCTAACACTTATTTTTCCATTTTTTAAATATTAGCCATCCAGTGGGTGTGAAGTGCTATCTCATTGTGGTTTTGAATTGTATTTTCCTAGTGACTAATGATGCTGTGCATCTTTTCCTGTGCTTATTGGCCATTTGTAGATCTACTTTGGAGAAATGTCTATTTAAGTCCTTTAACTTGAATTGTCTTTCTGTTGTGGAGGTGTAAGTGCTCTTTATATATTCTGGACGTTAAACCCTTACCAGCTATATGGTTTCCAAATATTTTCTCCCATCCCAATATGCTGTCATTTTGTTTTGTTTTGTTTCATTTTCTTGAAAATATCCTTTGATGTACAAAAGTTTCTAATTTTGGTGAGACCCAATTTATCTATTTTTTGTGGCTTATGCTTTTGATGTTATATCAAAGAATTCTTTGCCTAATGCAAGGTCCTGAAGAATTTCACCTATTGTTTCCTCCAACAGTTTTATGATTTTTGCTCTTTTATTTGGGACATTGAAGCATTTTGAGTTCATTTTTGTATATGGTGCAAGGTGATCCAATTTCATTCTTTTTCATATGGATATTCTGTTTTCCCAGCACTATTTATTGAAAAAACTATTCTTTCCTTATCAAGTAAATTTGGCACCCTATCAGAAATCAATTGCCATAGATGTGCAAGTTTATTTCTGATCTCTCCTTTCTGTTCCATTGACCTGTCTTTCCTCACACAAATACCACACTGTTTTGATTACCACGGCTTTGTAATAAGTCATGAAATCAAGACGTGTTAGTCCTCCAACTTTGTTCTTCTTTTTCAAGATGACTTGACTATTTGGGGCCTCTTATTCTTCCACACAAAATTGATGACTGGTTTTTCCATTTCTGAAGAAAAAAAAAAGGCTGAAATGATAGGGGTTGCTTTAAATCTGTAAATTGCTTTGGCTAGTATTGACCTCTTAACAATACTGTCTTTCAGTTCGTGAACTGGGGTGTCTTGAGGAAATCCCTCCCATCCTCCAGCTCAATCAGCGCGTCTTCCTTCATTTTACTTTTATTTTTCCATGCTTCGATTTTTAAGACAATCTTTGTTCTCCTTGAAGTTTTAAGTGAAACTTTAAAATAAAAAACTTTTTGATGGGAGCATAATACACAGTGAAACCACCTAAAATCTGTTAACTACTCTTTCACTCTTCCTCAGTTTCTTTTCCTTTGGCATTTGTGTTGCAAGCCGATGTAACCTGAGCACAGGCAGCAGCTCAGACCGGTGTCCTTAGACGACCTCCGAGACCCAAGGCATTTAAAAAAATTTTTTTTAATTCCTCATTTAGGCATATTAAAATTTTTTTCAGCAATGTTTTGCAGCTTTCCATGTATAAATCTTTTACATCCTTGGTTAAATTCATTCCTAGATATGTTATTCTTTTAGATGTTATTATAATTGGAATTGTTTTCCTGATTTCCTTTTCAGACTGTTCATTGCTGGTGTATGAAAACACCACTGAGTTTTGTGTGTTGATCTTGTGCCCTGCCACTTTGCTGAGTTTGTTTATTAGCTCTAGTACCTTTCTTGTAGATTATTTGGGATCATGGTATCTGCTCATAGAGATCATTTGACTTCTTCCTTTCCTATTTGGACACTTTTAATTTCTTTTTCTTGCCTAATTGCTCTGGCTAGAACTTCCAGCACAGTGTGGAATAGCAGTGGTGACAGTGGGCATCCTTGTCTTACTCCTGCTCTTAGGGGGAAAGCGTTCAGTCTTTCAGTTGAGTGTACTGTTAACTATGGGTTTTTCATAAACACCCTTTATTATGTTGAGAAAACTCCCTTCTGCTCCTATTCTGAGCATTTTTCTCAGGAATGGGTGCTGGATTTTGTCAAGTCTGGAACAAAACATTTCAATTCTATTCTTATATTTTTATTGGATTATAATAGTTCCACTGACTTTTCTCTGTCTCAACAAGATAGCAACTATTTCCTCTATAAAAGTCTTCACACTCTTTTGGTCTAGTCATTATAAAGCTCTCTTCTACCCATTTGTGGTTAAAAACCTCTGGAATCCACAACTAAGATCAGAATGTAAGAACAAAAAGGTCTCAGAAGCAGGTTGAGACACGTCCCTTCCCTGTCAGGGTGACCACCGTGTCCCAATTTGTTTGGAATGCTCCCAATTTTAGCACCAAATATCCTGTGTCCTAGGAAACACCTCAATTGCAAGCAAACCAGAATGTTGATCACCCTAACTCCTCATCTCTCATTGTTCCCTGACACAGTTCAAAATAGATACAAGAAACCAAATTCAGGGCAGTTAATCCAGCACCTTCTGCCTGTGCCTGATACAAACCATTTGAAGGCATCCAAATGTCAAACTCATTTGTTTTTGTGGCTTGTGTGGAACTCAGCTGCCTTTGCAATCTAAAGCCTCCTCTAGTGAGGAATGAGCAAAAGGATTGCAGTGGGTTAGGGGATGGCAGGGGAGGGGGGTTAGAAAAAGCAAATATTCTTTTGGATTCAGGCATTCAAGGCTCAACACTCCCAAAACCTCACACAAGGAAACTCAGCTGGTACTTGCTCCAGCCTGGTAGATTCTGAATCCTGATTGTGCATAGGAATCACCTGGGCGGGAGCTCCTAAAAATGCACCCCACTTCCCCTGACCAGTGAGGGGGAGGAGCAGGGCGCTGGGCCCTGTCCAAAGGCCCCAAGTGACTCCAGCGGGCAGCCAGGGCCTCAGAGAATAAAGCTGTCCACATGGGCACAAGCTCAGCAGCCTCTCCCGACCCCACAAAACAAATCTCTTTCCCTGTCTAGACACTATGAGAGCCCAGCCAAGCCTGGTGTGACCCCTAAAATTAATCTATTTTCTGGCTAATCACAGCCCCATCCCTACTCTTGCAAACCCAGCCAGAAGCACTCAACACTCCAAAGCACGGCCACATCTGCAGCCACATATCAGCCACCGCAGCCCACACAGGCCAAAGGCTCCCTCTCTTCTCTTGCCTTCAGTGATCTCATTGAATCCCATGGCTTCAAGTGTCCTTTTGAGGCGGACCACTACCAAATTTATGACTCACGCTCCACCTTCCCCATAGCTCATAGCTCCAGACCCAGAAGCTCACTGCCTCCTTCACTCCTCCTGCAGCTCAGACGCATCCTAGCATGGTCAGGGCCACGTAGAGACTTCTCTGCTGCCAGGGCTTCTCCCAGGGGAACCTGTCTCAGGAATGACACCACCATCCACCCCAGCTCAAGCCAAAGACTGATGCTAGTCTGTCCTCTCACCGCCTGCCTCTAATGCACCAGCAAGTCCTGTCTCTTCTGCCCCCACGACCGTCCCTGCATCTTCCAACCTCTCTCCAGCTCAACAGCCTCCACCTGAGCCCAGGCCTCTGCCGGCATTTGCCTGAGAGTCTGCTGTCTGTCTCCCTCCTTCCACTCTAGCTCCTTTTGGCCTATTCTGTACCCAGAAATCAGAGAGGTCTTTTTTTTTCTTAAGAAATAGCTTTATTGAGGTATAGTTCATATCCCATAAAATTCATCCATTTAAATTGTACAATTCAGTGGTTTTGGTCTATTTACAGAGTTGTGCGGCCATTACCATAATCAAATTTTAGAACATTTCATTTCAATCATCCTGAAAAGAAGCCTCGTACCCATTTGCAGCCACTCTCCAACCTCCTTCCTCCCCTCTTCCCACCCTGGCCCCAGGGAACCTGCATCCATCCTTTGGTAACCAGGCGGGCAGGTTTGTGCCCTGCCACTTTGCTGAGTTTGCCTATTCTGAACCTTTCATATAAAAGGATTCATACAATTCTGATTTGCCTATTCTGAACCTTTCATATAAAAGGATTCATACAATTGTTCTCTTCTGTAGCTGACTTCTTTCACGTAGCGTAAGGTTTTGGAGGTTTAGCCATGATGTAGCATGTATCAGTGCTACATTTCTTTTTATTGCCAAATAACACCCATTGAATGGATATACCACAGCTTGTGTATCGATTCATCAGTGGGCATTTGGGTTGTTTCCACTTTCTGGCTATTAGGAGGGTCTCTTTAAAACAAGTCATACACGGTTATTCCCCTGCTTAAACCTAGGATGATTTCCCACATCTGGAAAGAAAGTCATTGCCATGGCCTGCGAGATTCCTGATGAGCTGACCTCAGCCTCCTTGGCCAATCGCTTCTACCGTTGCCTTCCCCATCGCTCACCCTGCTCTCCTCATGTTTCTTGGACACTCCAAGCTTGTTTCTACCTCAGGGCCTTTGTACTTGCCGTTCCCTCTGCCCTGTGCCCAAGACTCTCTTTCCTCCATTCTTCATATGGCTGCCAGCTTCTTTCCATTCAGGTTGCCATGGAACTGTGACCTCCTGGCTGAAGCGGCCACCTCCTCCTGCTTCACTCCGTACCAGAAGTTCTGCCTTGCTGACTCCTCCACACTTATCATCATCCACAATTATCTTGTTTACTTATATGTGCCTTGCCTCTCTCCTAGAATATTCTCTACTAGAATATTCAGCTCCAAGAGAGGAAGTACCTTGTCTGTCTTCTGTGCTACTGGATTCCTGGAGCCTAGCATAGGTCCTGGAACATAGCAGACCCACAACAAATTTTTGTTGGACGGATGGATAAATATTTCCCCGCTAACCTGTGAGAGCCTCAAGGACTCGGTCACTTATCTTGGTACAGTTTCTACTTGTTGCTGATTCTCAAATACCACCTTTGCCCATTTGGGGGCCAGAAACAAGGTGCCAAAGAAATCCCACCAGGCAGCCCCTCGTCAGAACCACCCTGTTGGCTCAATTCCTTCAGGCCCTGCCCTGCCTAGGCTTGGATTAGAGGCAAACCCTTCTGGAAAGGATGGCCCCAGTGGGAAAGCTCCTTTGTCAATGCCCAGAGCTGACCCCTCCCTGAGCTGGTTCCCAAGACCGAATCCTTGTCCTTTCGCAGGTGCTTGTGGGCCCAAGCCAACCTTGTAACCCTCCTCTGCTCCTACCCTCCACACCCAAACTTTGCGAGACCCCCTTTCAATCCCCAGCAGCCCATCTCTTCAGCCCCAGGCAGCAGGGTGAGTCAGTGCCTGTGCCTTTAACAAAAAGCAAGTGTAATAAATGGAAGAAATCTAGCAAAGAAAACTTCCCTCGTTTATTTTCCAGGGGCCTTGGCTCATCAATCTTCCCCTCCTAACCTGTTTTGTGCTCTGTTAGCTTTGCTTCCTGATAGAACGGAATTTGGTTTTCTAATAGCATCTGTCGTATGCAGGGTGTCCCCAAACATTAGCGGTAATGAGTTGGAAGTGGCACAGTTGGAAG
>PVIY010053459.1:0-16476 GCA_004026745.1 Myrmecophaga tridactyla | reverse complement strand
ATCTCCTCTGCTAAATATCCAAGTTCATGGCTTTTAAAATCTCCCTTCCAGCCAAAGCCATTAGTCAACTTTGCCAGATTATCTGCCATTTTAAAACAAGGATCGCCTTCCTTCCAGTCTGCAATAGCACACGCCTCATTTCTGTCTAGATCCTGGTCAGAGGTATCTTTAGAGTCCATGTTCCTAACTTGAATATTTAGCAGAAGAGATCTCCAAATTAAATGTGGAAAGTGCAGCATGGTTTCTCCTCGCAGCTTATAGTGAAATGAGAAAGGAAAGAGATAAGTTAATAACTGATCTTGGGTACAAAGAAACCAGAAGTTGATGTTCTAGAGAATTCTGGGCTTCCTGGAAGGGAGACCCCAGAGAACAGTGCCCCACATGAGGACTTGGCCAAATGTGGAACCACTCGGCCATTTCAGAGAAAGCCAGGATTGGACATGGAGTTATCCAGGAAGGATTTATGGAAACTCCTTATGTCTGATGGGCATGATCCAAGGCTTCTGCACCCACATAGATACTCTCCTACATTTTTATCCTATGCATTTTTTCATTAATAGAACATTAGGCATAATTCTAAATACATGGCTGAGTTCTACAGTAAGGTATTTATGGTAGATGTGTTTTTGCTTTAGATTTACGATATGAACTCCAGTTATTTCACTTTGATTATAGGCTTATTATAGCCACATTGTAAGAAATTTAATGGTGCCTAAGGAAATAGAAACTAATGAAGACTTTCATTATTTACACTTGAAAGAGTTTTATAGTATGATGCCTCACATATTCTATATGTTTTACTCTGGTGGTTTGGAGCTGTATGTACCCCAAAAATATTAAACTTAATCCAGGTCTCTCACCTTTCTCACCTGTCTTTGTGAGAGTGTCCTCATGTCCTCTCACATATTTTCTCAGTAAGTTGTCTGCCTGCTTACTTTATGCAGTGCTGTGCCTTTGAATTCTTTCTCACAGCACTTTTGGCTTAATGTTGGATGTTAATCCAGCATCCCCAGGACATAAACTCAATTCACTCTGAGCCTCCAGCTATCCAAGGGAGCTCAGGGCAGCAGGTAACATTGCCCATTGGGACCTGTATGGGGGCTTCTCCCCATGTTGAGCATGAGTCCAATGTGAACCAAATCAAGTCCCTGTCTCCCTCCCTCTCCCTTCCTCTCTCTTTCTCTCTCTCTCCCTCTTTGGCTGTCTGAGACTTTCCCCACATTCTCTTCCCCTCTGAGGACCCAGACCCTTTCTCTTACTGATTCTTTTCCTTTTTTTCACCTCTTTGGCAGAGGTCCTCTCCCTTTCCTCCATGAGAATTTCCTTCTTTCTGGCTTTCAGTGCCTTCTGAGACATCCCATATGCAAGGTTCTTGGCTAGGGATTCTTATAACAAATAAGATTTTGCCTTTAACATTAAAAAAAAATGCTTACATTTTAGCCCTCAGGAAACTGCAAACTTAGAGGTATTCCCAGGAGTGTTGTTCTAGATGATTCTTAGGTAGGGTGAGTGCCCCCACCTCATGAGCATAGATCTAGACATTTATGGGGGAATGTCCTGTGGATGTCTGGTGATTTGTCCCTGGGATACCTGGTGACTGTACTCCCCATATTCCAAAGAGATTAGGCCAATGGAGAGGACTCCTCAAGAGTGTTACCCTGGAGTTCTTCCAGGCAAGGTCCAGGAGATACCTCCCACTGTCCAAGAAGCATAGGTGCAGGCATCTCAGGAAAGGTGCTATATGGAGTTTGAGTCCCCGCGTACTCGAGAGTGTTGTCATGGAATTCTGGGTAAGGCCTGGGAAATCCCTGGAAGCATAGGTCCAGACGTTTCTCAGGAAAGGCAACTCAGGGATGCCCAGTGGCTATGCATATGTTCTGAAGTGATTGGGCCAGCAGAGAGGGAAACACCCAGCTCTGGCATGCATTGGTACACCACACAGTCACACTGGTACTAGTGTGACTTTTTCTTTTCTCTTTTCCTGAGAAAATGGGAAATGCCAACAGTCAACTTAAGCTAAAAAATGGGGAAGCATAGTCCTCCAGTGGGACTCTGAATTACAATACCATCCTCGAGTTTGTAAAAGACAGGAAATGGAGCCAGAAATTCCCCATACCCAGATGTTTACAGTTCTATTAAGACAAGGATCTGGGAAGGACTTGTTGCTTGTGTTATGACCAATTTCCACTAGAGGAAAATATCTTCTCTTCCTTTTCCTCTTCCTTCTTTTCCCTTTCAGAAGTTGATTGCTAAAAGCATGAGATAATGTACTGCCAAGCTAGTTAATTGTAATTAAACTATGGGAGTTCACTCAAGGGAAAGAGGAAAACTGGCTCTGTCCTCAGAGATACTAGTGAAAGCCCTAAAAAGTACAGTAAAGTAAGCCCAGATTCCTTGGAAAGTCAAATTTTGCCGGACACCCATTTCATCAGTCAGTCATCAGATTCAGAGAAATCTGCAAAAGCTCTCCATGGGCCCACAAACTCCCACAATGCTGTTTTTATCAGAACAAGGCCAAGGAGGGAGAGAAGGCAGAGAGGTAAGCAAAAGACTAGAGAATAGGCTCAACGTTTTGCATTTGCTGTTAACAGCATCCTGGCTTCAAGCCTTGCTTAAACTGTGGATCAGAGAGCTGCTGGCAGAGAAAGTGCCAGAAACCTTGAGTAAATCCTTGACCTTAGGATCCACTGGGGCCCTGCCCCAGGTGCCAACAACATAGTCTTTGCATCCAGGGACTGCACTGTCTCCTGAAGGGGAGACAGGGCAACCCCTCAAGCCCTACTCATGGCAAGTGAAAAACATTGAGGGTGCCTGAGGCTGTATATGGCTCTGCTGACTTCACATCTGACCATCAACATAGAGGAGACTTGGGTGACACTTGATGTGACAGGTAAGATTATTAATTTCTTAATTAACAGTAGAGCTACTTTGTCTTAAACTGCCACTCTGGGCCTACCTCTACTCGGACTTGTCTAGTTGTGGGAGCTGATGGTAAAACCCAAACTAAAATCTTCACTACCCCTCTCCTTTGTAGACTCAAAGACATTCTAGTGTCCCATCAATTTCTCATTTTCCCTAGTGAATACCACATATCCTTCTAGGGAGGGAGATCTTTTTCACTCCATAGGGACCACTTTAAAACTAGTGGACCCAACTAGTGATTACCCCCTTCTTTGCCCCAAAGCCTTGACTAAATCTAGGCCTTTTGTCATTCCAGAGGAGATCCTTAAGCAAATAAACCTGTCTGTATGGGATGAAGGCATCCTGTGAGCCCACTGACAAGCCCCTCTCTCTGCAGTCCTAAATCTTAAAAACATATTTCTGTATCCCTTTTCACCCTAACTTTCAATACCTATTTGCCTTTGACTGGCAGGGACTTAAAATAAGATTCCCACCCTACTCACTTAGAGAGTGCTACCCCATGGGTTTCAAAATAACTCCCATATCTTTAAGAATACCTTAGCAGCAGACTTTGCTGACCTACAACTGCCTCAGAGAACAGTCTTCAGATATATTAATTTTGAAAATTAACATATTTTTAGTATGATAATGATTGAATGGATATAGAACATTTGTTCTAGTTTGCTAGCTGCTGGAATGCAACACACCAGAGACGGATTGGCTTTTAATAAAAGGGGATTTATTTTGTTAGTTCTTCAGAGTAAAGGCAGCTAACCTTCCACTGAGGTTCTTTCTTACATGGGAAGGCACAGAGTGATCTCTGTTGGTCTTCTCTCCAAGCCTCTGGGTTCCAACAACTTTCCCCAGGGTGAGTCCTTTCTGCATCTCCAAAGACCTGGGCTGAGCTGTGAGTGCTGAGATGAGGTATGCTGAGCTGCTTGGGCTGTGCTACATTGAGCTCTCATTCAAGCACCAGCCAGTGAACTCAAACATCAGTCATTGCAGCAGGCACACCTCCTACCTGACTGGAGATGAAATCAGCAGCAGATGAGGTTCACGTACCATTGGTTCATGTCCACAGCAACAGAACTAGATGCCTTCACCTGGCCAAGTTGACAACTGAATCTAACTACCTCAACATTATAGAAGGTTTTGAAAGTGAATTTTGTAGTCATTACTGACTACAAATCCTGAATGGATATGGAAAATTACAGAAGGTTTAAAAAAATGAATTTTGTTGTCGTTACTGACTATAAGTCCTGAATAGAAGTGGAAAATTGTGGAGAATTTGAGAAAGTCAGTTTGGTTTGTAGTCACTGCTGAGTCTAAGAATTTATATAAAGTTTATGAAAGTAAATTCTGTCCATCATAGTCCATGCTGCTCTCAAACTGCTCTTAATGAAAAATTTTTAAAAAGTTTTTCTTAACCACCTGAGTACTCTGTCTAAAAATTTTACATCACATCAGAATAATATCCTTGTTAGTGTTTATGTTTACCTTGTCATCCTTTATTTCATAAGACAGGATTAGAAGAAAGCAGAATTAACAAAGTCTGATTACTTCAGATATCATTGTGCATGGATGATGTGCTGTGTATATGCAGTTGTGAAAAACTTTCAGTTTTTACTCTTAATGTATTTAAAATCCAAATAACCAACCTAGTACTATTAAATTACAAAGTATGTTAGTATATGAACTTAAAATACAGAGCTTTAGAGGAGAAATCAATTTTATATTTGATTGGGGAAGGACAGAAAAATCCTGTTAAAGTTATTATTTTAAAATGATAATTGTGATGATTGTTAGGAATTATCCTGTAGATGTGTGGTGGGTAACAGAAGAGTAGAAGTGGATGAGGGAAAAATGTTCCGTATTTAAGGATCAATATTACTTGATACCTGGGTTATATTAATGAGTGATAGAAGGCAGTTACCATGTGGAACAGAGAGATATAGGTACCATACTTTGCAGCAAAGTTTTCTTACTGAATCAGTGGTTGTTAGGTAAGGCCAATAACTCAGGCTCACACTTTTATAGAAGAACAAAGGTGATTAAAGGTGATAAGTTCTTATTGTGCCACCTCACC
Organism: Myrmecophaga tridactyla; assembly: GCA_004026745.1. Taxonomy (NCBI): domain Eukaryota; kingdom Metazoa; phylum Chordata; class Mammalia; order Pilosa; family Myrmecophagidae; genus Myrmecophaga; species Myrmecophaga tridactyla. The sequence continues at coordinate 11,489 of PVIY010053459.1, read as the reverse complement.
TGTTCTGAGAAAGTGCGTTTTCATTCACATACTCCTATTTTCACACTGATCACACTGTTATTCTTCCTCTCATTCACTGAGGGGATATTTTGTATCTCAGAGATCTCAATTTGTACCTGGAGTCAGTCCCACCTCGTCATTCTGTTATTTAGTCTTAGGCATCACACCACTTAGCCACTCAACAATCCTGCTAGAAGCCTAGACACAGATATTTCTGGCCTATACCTGGTAGCTTCTGAATCCAGTCCTTAATCTCCTTTCAAAACCCCTTGCCCGCTACTTGAGCCACCTCTGGGGTGTATGGGAAGGTCAAAGGAATCACATTTTACCACCTAGAGAGGGTTCTGAGACTCAGCCCGTTACTTTCTTAACCAACTCCTCAAACTATGTCGGATTAGGCACCCAAAGGAGCATAGTTCCAAACTGGGTGAGAGAAGGCACAAAGATGTCCCTCTTAGAGCCCAAATTGGGTGGCAGTTCCATTTAAAGGTATCATTTCCCAGGCTTGACTTCTGTGTTTGAAGAGTGGGAGACAGACCTCTGTACTCAGTAGCCCCGTAAGTCTCCTCTGACCTTGTCTTCACATGACATTTTTCCTGGGAATCAGCAGGATCCCTTGACCAAAACTTCAAGTCTGTTCCCCTTTCCCTTCTATTTAGAGGCTTCCCTTGCTGGGCTACAAGTGGGTGTAGGTGGAGACTCACTCAGTACCAATGACCTGAGGACTAGTGGTCTATATGGCAGTAGTTTCTTTCCATTCAAAGAATGGGCAGCACATACTTGTGAATTCCATATGATGGGCCAATCCTAAGAAGATGTTGGTGATATGGGAGACTGTTATTTGCTGTTCTCAAAAGGACTAGAGTTTTCTTTTTTTTTCTAGTTCATGTCCCCCAAACCTTTCTCACATTCTAAAATCTGAGTTAATTGTAGATTTATCTTTTTTTGAATTTTAATAAAATATATTTTTTAGGCAAATATATTAAAAATATTATGTAGTCCATGTAAAATTTATTAATGAAATATTATATTCAGGGGAACTAAGTCTGCAAAATCTGGTATGTAGTTTTTCTTTTTCTTCCCTTCTTCTTTACTTTTCCTTTTTCCTCCTTCCCTCCCTCCCTCCCTCCTTCATCTCTTCCTTCCTTCTTTCATTTCTTTCATCCTTTTTTTGGTAGAGAGGTTGTAGGTTTTACAAAAAATAATTTTAGAAAATATGAAGTTCCCACGTACACACCCTTTCCCTATCATTAACACTTTGTATTAGTGCGATAACTTTGTTCCAATTTATGAAACAGTATTATAACATTAATTACTATGCCTGGATTACATTAGGGTACACTGTGTTTTACAACCTTACAGTATTTTTTTTTATTTTGTTCTAGTATCGTATATACAGCCTGATATTTCCCATTTTCACCACATTAAAACATATACTTCAACAATGTTAATTACTTTCACAATGTTGTGCTTCCATAACTACCATCTATTACCAAAATTTCCCCTTACCCCAAAGAGAAAGTCTGTACAAATTAGGCATTAAAACTCTACATTTCCTCCCAACACCCCAGTACCTGGTAACCCATGTTCTACATTTGACACTATATATTCCAGTTCTGACATTATGAATTTGATTTTTCTAATTCAGTATGAGTGAGGTCATATCATGTTTGTACTTTTGTTTCTGGAATATTTCACTCAATGTTATGTCATCAAGGTACATGGCTGAGTAATGTTCAATGGTATGTATAAATCATATTTTATTCATGCTTTCGTTGGCTGATGTACACTACAGTTGCTTCCATCTTCCTGCAATAGTGAATAATACCACTGTGGATGTTGATGTGCAAACATCTGATCAAGTCAATTCTTTATCAAGTCATTTATTTTGGCTCCAGTAGTGGAGTTGCTGGGTCATATGATAATTATATACTTAACCACCAAACTGTCTTCCAAAGTAGTTGTACCATTTTATATTACCAAGAACAATGAATGAGTGTTCCTTTTTCTCCACATCCTCTCCAACACTTGTAATTTTCTGTTTTTTTTAATTGTAACTATTCTTGTGGGTGTAAATAATATCTCATTGTGATTTTGATTTGTGTTTCCATAATAGCTAATGATGCTGAGCATCTCTTCATGTACTTTTTGGCCATTTGTATATTTTCTTTGGAAAAATAACTATTTCTTTTGCACATTTTTTTAATTGGGTTGAGTTGTAAAATTTCTTTAATATTCTGAAATCACATGCTTACTGTATATGTGATTTCCTAATATTCTCAACTCAATAGGCTGTCAGTTAACTTCAATGATAAAGTCCTTTGTTGCACAAAAGCTTTTAATTTTATGAGATCCCATTTATTTCTTCTTTTGTCCCTTGTGCTTTGGTATTGGAGTTTAAGACACCTTGCCTAACACAAGGTCCTGAAGATGCTTCCCTCCAGTTTCTTCTAGGTATTTAATAGTTCTAGCTCTTATATTTGTGTATTTTATCTATTTTGAGTTAATATTTGTTGATAGAGTTGATATTGTATGTGGTGAGGTGAGGTGCACAGTCATTCTTTCGCATATGGAGATCAATTTCCCCAGCACCATTTGTTGAAGAGATTATTCTTTCCCAAAAGAGTGGTCTCGGCACCCTTGTCAAAAATTCTTTGGCCATAAATGTGAAGGTTAATTTCTGAATTCTCAGTTTAATTCCATTTGTCTATATGTCTGTTCTTGTGCCAATACCATGTAATTTTTGTGGCTTTGTAATGTTTTAATATTGGGAAGTATGAGTCCTCTAACTTCGTTCTTCTTTTTCAAGATGGCTTTGGCTATTTTGGGCCTCATTCTTACAAATAAATCTGTTGATTGACTTTTCCATTTTTGCAAAGAAGATTTTTGGAATTTTGGTTGGAATTGGGTGGGATCAGAAATTGACCGGTTTTTACAATTTGTTAAATTAAAATTTTCAGTTCTTAGGCTGTGAAAATACCCAATTTAAAGGCATTAATATACCTGGGCTTTGAGGACATGTCTTCCAATCCAAGAATGTGTAAGTGTCCTTTTATTTAGATCTTCTTTGATTCTTTTTAGCAGTTTTATAATTTGTTATGTACAATTCTTTTACCTCCTTGATTATGTTTATCCCTAGATATTTAATACTCAGTTGCTATTGTAAATTGATTTTTTCTTAATTTCTTCTTCATATTGTTCTTTACTAGTGTATAGAAATACCATTGATTTCTATACACTGTTGATCTTCTGCCCAGCCACTTTGCTGATTTTATTAGTTCTAGTAAATTTTTTAGTGGGTTTTTCTATATATATGATTATGTCATCTGCATGCAGGAAAAGTTTCACTTCTTCTCTTCCAGTTTGGATGTCTTTAATTTCTTTCTCCTGTCTAATTTCTCTTCTTAGAACTGCTAGTAAAATGCTGATTAATGGTCATGTTAGTGGCATCCTTGTCTTTTTCCTAAACTTACGGGGAAAGTTTTCAATATTTCTCCATTTGGTATAATGTTAGCTGTGAGATTTCCATAAATTCCCCTTATCATATTGAAGTTTTCTTCTATTCCTAGACATTTAAACATTTTTATCATGAAAGGTACTGGATTTTGTCAGTTTCCTTTTTGCATTGAATTTAGATAATTATGTAGTTTTTTTCCTTTCATCTGTTAATGAAAGGAAAATAGTGATATGTTACTATTTCAGTTTGCTAAAGCTGCCAGAACAAACATACCAGAAATAAGTCCATTTTTAAAATGGGAATTTATTAAATTGAAATTTACAGTTCTTAGGCTGTGAAAACGTCCAACTCAAGGCATCCACAGGATGACACCTGGATGCTGAAGATGGGCTGCTGGCATCTGTGACTCCTTTCACGTGGCAAGGCACATGGTGATATCTGCTGGTCCTTCTCTCCTGAGTTTCATTGTTTTCAGCTTCTGGCTTCACTGCCTTCTTCTCACAGCCTCTCTGGTGCTCTTCTCTGAACTTCTCTTAATTTCATCACATAGCTTTGTATTTTACCCTCTTATAAAGGACTCCAGCAAGAGGATCAATGAATGATCCACATCACAATTGAAATAGCCTAATCAAAGGTCCCATGCACAATAGGTCAACAGCTACAGGAATGGATTAAAAACATGGCCTTTTCTGGGGTACATAAGAACTTTAAAACTACCACAATTGCAGTAATTGCTTTTCTCTTATTGAACCTCCCTTGCATATCTGGGATATATCCCACTTGATCATGCTGTATAATTTTAATTAATTTTAATGTAATGTTGGAGTCTGCAGAATTGTTGAGGATTTTTGCATTGTCATTTATGAGGTATGTTGCTATGTCTATCTTTATTTGGTTTTGGTATTTGGTATTGAATTTAGATGATTATGTAGTTTTTTCTTTCAATCTATTAATGAGATATATTGCTGTATATCACCTCATAAAATAAGTTATGAAATATCCTTCCTCTTCAGTTTTTTGAAAGAGTTTGAGCAGGATTAATACTTATTCTTGAAATATTTTGCAAAATGTGCCAGTGAAGCCATCTGTCCTTAACTGTGGTGGCATAGATTAAACTTTGGAATTTTATCAAGAAAAAGCATCTAGATCCCAGTCTTTCAATAGCTTTGTGGCAATCAGAAGTGCCTGCTATTGATCCTAGGAGGCCTCTAGATAAGATGTCTCTGCCCACTGGAATCTACTGCCAGGTATTCATCTATGATGATACCCTCCATGACCCTATTGTCCATGACTCCTCCTCCATCAGACATGGGCAGCATCCCCTGGAAGTTAGTAATTCTGGAGCACAAATTTCAGTACCTTACCAATGTGGAGGAAGGAAAGTTCAGTGTATCTTCCCCTGCAGTCGCCCTAAGACTGGTCACTGACAGAATTGTCAAGGCCCCAGTGTGATGGCTAAAACTACCAAATGTCATCATGAATTACTTGATAACAAAATAGATCCAATTTTCTATTCATCAATTTGAGCAACAGGCAGGCTTGAGAGATTCTGGATACATACCTTACAGGGTTTTACCACCAAGGCTAATACCTTTGAATGGCAGAAGCATTCCAAAAATTAAAGCTACAAAGTGGAGTGGCAATAAGAACAATTAAAACAGCTAACATCAACCCACACTATACCAAGCAGCATCCACTATTCTTCATTAAAGCAGAAACCCAGAGGCTGACACACTTCTGATTCTTCCATAGCTTCACCTGGCCCAAATAATTCTTGCATCATAGACTCTAGAATGGGGGATTATAGAAACTCATCATAAAGAGGGAGCATCTCTAGATCAAGATCCTTCCAGAAGCCTGATTTAGGAGGCTTCGCTACCCAGACCTATACAGGAATTTGGAAATCCTCTCCCATAGAACTGATCCATGTCCAGACCACCTTCAAGCCATGCCAGAAAGACATGTAATGGGAAGAAATGATCAGCATAGCACGTAATCTTAAACCCTGTCCCTTGAATGCCCACTGGGTTCTAAAGCACTTTCTATACCCAAGACTCTGATAGAGGGTGTTTTGCTCCCTGCTCTCTTTTTACCTCAACTCTGACATACTAAAGGTATATTTTATAAAAATCTGTTAAACAGGCTAGAGCTGGAGACATAATTTGCTGTTGAAAGTTTAAAGTTTGCCTTTATTGTGTGGAAGAAGCCATTATGTACTGTTTAAAGTTAGGCTAAATAATCTCAACAGTGGTGTTTGGGAAACTTATTGCGTATTTCATGTCATTTGCCCTAGACAAGAACTTTAATTATTGCTTATTCGGTAACCAATGTTTGTGATGTTTAGTCTTCCTGATTCATTTACCAGCGAGAACATGAGCACTGGCAAATCATGAAGTGCTGATGTTCTGACTAAACAACCTTGGTCCTCCTGGCACTGTGCTGAAACATTTCTCGGCTCTTCTCAGTGAGGGGGACTTAAGAGCTATTTAGGGTCTGGGTACAAATAAAAGCCAGACTTAGCAGGGACCCCTGTTCCTAGGCTGAAGCTGTGCTGTCCTTGCCTTTTTGATATTCCTAATGGGTTGTTTTATGCAGCCAGTGGTTCAAACAGTACCTCTTAGGTCAGTGCTCTTGGAGAGATGCTTCTCCTTTCTGTATTATACAGAGCAAACACTAGTCTTGCGTATCCTTTCTTGCACTTGCAACTTCATTGAAAACTTTATAAGGGAAAAAATTCAGCTATTTGTTTGATATAGATAAAAGGATATTAAATTTTTTAAATGAATAAATTGGTAACCACAGTTAGATGATAGTTCTGAAGTTTTTTGTGAACAAATGTCATTATATTGTGATTTCCTTGTTCAGTCCAGGACCTGAAACCATTTTCTCTTGAGCATGGAGAAAAATAAGATTTTGCTGTATGAAATCATTTTCCTCCCAAATGAGTCTCGTGCCTTTATACACATTCTTACCTTACTAATAAAAGGAAAGAGGGAAACTGCCTTTATATTTCTCTTCACTGTACCCATTTTCAGCCATTGTCTTGAACCATGTCTAAAATTCCTGCAGTTTTATATTTTGGTTACTATCTTATCTGTATAAGGAGCTGACCACTTCATAGAGAAATCTGAGAGTCTATAATGATCAGAACAATAATTAATTTGTGTCTCCTGTGTCAAAAGACAAAAAGAATCATCATAAAATTAATTTTTGTGGTCTCACAGCTTTATTATGCAATTCATGAGTTGGGAAACATCCAGTCCATAAAAAGGAATGGAGCTCTGAAGTGTGAGAGCAAGAACAAGCTAATATGTGCAGCATAAAGAAGTCTTAATGAAAACAATCTTATTGGATGGTACAAGAAAAAAGTTTTTCTTACTTGGCTTAGCCATGAGTTAGAGGAGCTAGGTTCCAGAAGGAGCAGGGCACTGAATAGTTGTGATTGGTTATTCTCAGGTTTCAGGTTCTGGGAGAAGGAGCACTTATGAGAGATAGAAACTTACTCAAGATCCAATTTGCTGACATAGAGGTTAGCATTAGGGTCTCCATCTTGGGTCTACTTAATTTGTTTAACAACTTCCCCCATTTTGACCTGATTCTCAGTAATTGAGAGAATTAATACCTTAATTAAAAATTCTTTTTTAATTTAAGGTATTGAATGCCACTTGCAGTTATGCCTATTAGTCTTGGAGTAGTAATTGTGTATTATTTTCACACTGGGGTCATAGGTGATCATGATGTTATCAGTTGTTCCTTGTTTATCTCTTTTTTGTCATCCCAGGTATAAAGAAATTATTTGCTACTTCACATGTGGCTGTTAAACCCATTTAAAACTCTTGGAGGAAAACTGCACCGGGGAGACTATAATGAGTACTCTAACAAAATGTCCAAATGTGCATCTCATAGTATGCTCCTAAGCCCAAGTCCCTATGATTTAAACCAACTGGAATCAAAGTGGTCAAAAAGGGGCCCTGAGGAAGGCCTTACCTGTGTAAGCCATGTGGCTTGTTTAATTATTTCAGGCAATTGTGTCTTAACTTCCCCAGAAGTGTTTACTCAAGAGGACAGTAGGTGCTATTGACAATGCAAAAATGACCTTTGTTCCACTAATAAGTAATAAAGTTTGGTAATGCTTTTGTCTAAAACAAGTTTAATGAATCTAATGTCTATTATTGTGCACCTATATTTCTAACAGTAGATTAAGCAATTTCTCCTATTGTGATTGATAGATTTCTAATCATGTTCTCATTTGTGTTAACCTAAAGCCAAGATAGCTACAATCTACCCAAAGAGGCAAACCCAGAATCATAGACTCCCTGGGTAAATCTTGTTTTGCTTGAGAATGTAAATTGAGGGATGTAGTCCAGTGAGAAGTTTCAGATTGACTATAAACTCCTAAGGGGACAGTGAAGAGACAAAGTAAACAGTGTCTAGACATTTATCAGCTATTAAGGCCATTTATTGCCCAAGCAGATATCAAAACCCTCCACAGTAAAAATATGACCTGGGAAAGCAATAAATATCCACCCAAGTGCTGTTGTTTATAAATCCATTACTAGAAACACAATCATTTGTTCAGAAATTGAGAGTACAAATTAGGAGATGACTAAAATTTATTTGTGTTATGAATGTTTTGCAGAGCCAGGGTCTGAAACCTGAAAGTGAATATGCATTGTTTAGGTAACTTGTAGTGCATGGAGGCATGTGGACTGTAACAGTAAGGCTCCAAGCTGTTTTAAGATATCTTTATAATCCTCTAGACCAGTTGTGTCCATAGTGAGTTTACAGGTCCATGAAAGCTTAAAGCAGAGTAAAGGGGACCTTGGCTCTAATATTCATATTTGATATGAAAGAAATATTTGTTTGATCCAAAGAGACCGAAACATTTGGTATAAGAAATTTCTTACTAGTATAGCAATAGGATCCCCTGTAATGTGAATGGATTGGATTTTTGGTGAAAAATTGAACATTCTCTGAAGTTGCCTCCTTTTGAAATGGCCTGGGAGAAGTAGACAATGACATTGTCTTTCCAGGCTAGTGCAAAGGAAAAACATAGTGATATATAAAGGATTTTATGTATGATAAATGTTAATAAGATAAACTCTATATGAGGAGTAATTGATCTGTCACCTTGGGAATAAGTAGTCTACCTCATGACATCCTCCACTTCATGGCTAGTTGATTTTTTTTAAACTTTCTTTATTTTTATTTTTTAAACGTTTTTATTGTATAATGAAACATATACAAAGCAAAGAAAGAAAAAAGCAATAATTTTCAAAGCACTCTTCAACAAATAGTTACAGAACAGATCCCAGATTTTGCCATGGGCTACCATCCTGTCACCTCAGATTTTTCCTTCTAGCTGCTCCAGAATATTGGACACTAGAAGGAATTTTTTTATCATCACCATTGACTTTTTTGTGAAAAATAACATATATACAAAAAGGCAATACATTTCAAAGCACTTTTGCAACAATTGGTTGTAGAACAGATTTCAGAGTTTGGTATGGGGTACAGTTCTACACCTTGAGGTTTTCACTTCTAGCTGCTCTAAGATACTGGAGGCCAAAAGAAATATCAGTATGATTCAGTGATCATACGCATTTATTAAACCCTACCTTCTCTGTAAAACTCCACTATCACCTTTGAGCTTTCTCTCACTCTTTAGGGGTATTTGGCCTATGGCCATTGTAACTTTCTCATGTTGAAGGAGGCTGTCAATAATATGAGATAGGGGAGGAAACTAATTGATGTTCCAGAGAGGGTGGCCCCTCTGCATTTCAGGACTTAGCATGGTCCAGGAACCCATCTAGAGGTTGTAGGTTTCTGGAAAGTTACCGTAATGCATGGAACCTTTGTAGAATCTTAGATATTGTCCTAGGTGTTCTTTAGGATTGGCTGGGATGGTTTTGGTTGGGGTTTGACAAGTTATGATAGGTAGCAATGTCTAATAGGGGCTTGTGTAAGAGTGACCTCCAGAGTAACCACTCCACTCTGTTTGAACTATCTCAGCCACTGATACTTTAATTTTTGTTACAAATCTCCCCCTTTTGGTCAGGATGGCATAGTTGTTCCCATGGTGCCAGGGCCAGATTCATCCCAAGACATCAACTCCCACATGATCAGGGAGACTTTCACCTCTGGATATCATGTCCCATGTAGTGGAGAGGGCAATGATTTCATTTGCAGAGTTGGACTTAGAAAGAGTGAGACTATATCTGAGCAACAAAAGAGGTCCTCCAGAAGTAACTCTTAGGCATATGTGTAGGTTGACTAAACTTCTCTGCTACATACATAAGTGTCACAAGGCATGGCTAGTTGACTTTTAAGTCTCCAGAGTTAGAACAAATGCAGTATTATGAAGGAGTCTTCTTTAATTGTGTTGTAGACCCATGATTTAACATTCTGTAATCAAGTTGCAGTGCAGACATTAGGAGCACTTGACATGGTTCCTTTGAATAGGTTCTAGGGCTGTCTTCCATTTGCATCATTTCTTAGAGATCCAGTGTCTGGTGCCAGACTATGATTAATGGTAGGTGTTTGTCATGTGGGTCAGGCAAGATATCCTTTACCTGTTAAAGATAGTCTTTGGCATGATGTAGTAAGGAATCAAATTTGCAAATTGACATGTCATGCTGTGACAAGAATAAACAATCAGCTGTCAATTTTATTCCCAGATATAGATCTGGAGGTAACTATTTCATATGGAAAGCGTTTGTGTTTTCCAAAGGGAATGCTGTGAATGACCATCAGGGCAAAGGTAAAATTGTGGGTCAATTTCTTCAGATTATTTAGACTTTTGATTTATATCTGTAATCTCAGCTATTTTAGTAGTGGCTATTTTTGCATGAAATGCAAAAGCATTTTTTTGTAATATTCAGGCTCAGTTCTTTTTTGTGTGATTCACAGCCTTCAGTGATTAAATTAAGCATCACTCTTTGCAAAAGGTACTCCCCCTAGCTGATTACAAATGCAGTCAGCTGTGGATGCCACCTATGTAATCATGATTTAAGTCCATGAAATGTCTTCATAGCAGCAAACAAGCCAGCACTTGCCTGACCAGACAAAATGGGCACCACCACTGGCCAAGTTCACACATGAACCTGACCATGGCAGAGATAATTTACTTGTCCACCATTTTTTGCTGGTGTACCTGAAAAAACGAGGAATCCTCTTTTTTTTTTCCATAGCGTGTTGAAATCATGGATTTTACCAAAAGTTTATCTGTTATCACTATTGATATTAACAAAATTTCCTTCGTATGGAAAGCAGGCTTGGGTAGAGCATAAGTTCATTCTGTTTGGCAGAAGAAAATTGTTGAAGGCAACCTCATTTGATCAGTTCATCATGAGTGGTAATAATTAATTAGTTATCAAATTTATTTGAAGGAGAAATTCTGGTCAGGCAAGCACTGGCCTGAATGTTGCTGCAGGGTATTTTGTGGCTGGTTAATAAATCAGAAGGCTGGTATATTAAATCATTAGGTAATTGCATCTGTGGCTGATTACATCTGCGATCAACTCAGGTGTGTTTCCTACAATGAGATAATCTAATCAGTTGGATGCTTTTAAGGAAGAAGAGACTCTTTGGCTGCTTCTTCAGCCGGTGAGCTTCTCTTGTGGAGTTTGTCCAGACCCTTCATCAGAGCCACCAGCTTCACAGCCTACTGTACAAATTTTGGACTCTTCCTTTCCCACAGTTGCATGAGACACTTTTATAAACCTCATAATTACAGATCTCTCCTTTTATTTCTGTTTCACTAGAGAATCCTAACACAGGCTTTATCTATAATATTTCCTTCATCATACATATTGTCTAGCTCACACCATTGTAAGGATTATAAAAGATAACATATAAGAAAATGCTTTATAAATGCAAATTTCTTTATAAATAGTGGTATTTTATTCTTGTCATTATTAACATAGTCTTTGGAAATCAAGTTTCTGCACCAAGTACCTAACTTGATAAATGATCAACTTGTAGAAATAGTCATCATTCATGATTATTGTAATGTATCAGTGCTATGGTAGTG
>PVIY010053458.1:0-14672 GCA_004026745.1 Myrmecophaga tridactyla | reverse complement strand
ACAAAGTGGATGTTGTGAAGACTAGAGATGTTAATGCAAAAATAAGCTTAGCGTAGTGCCTGGAAAAGCCATTCCTCAATACGTGTGAACTCTAATTTCTTTCCTTGTTCCATTTTATTTTCTCTCATCTTCCGTGAAGGAACAGCACCGCGCCCGAGGTGAATGGGGGACCGTCTCCTAGTTACCCTGCACTGCTTATTCCTAGTCCATCGTGTTGATTAAAGGGCATCCTCAGGGCGATTGCGCGGCTTTAAAGATAAGGTTTGGGACTGTGGGGTGACCCCTTTGATTAATTCCACCTGAAGTCCACACATAGAATTTTTAGCTTCTCAAAATACAAACTATATTATAAATCTTTTAAGAATCACTTAATTGGCTCTATAACTTCTTACCCATTTGTTTTCCTGGTTCATTTCTATAATCAATTTTCTTTTATGCTGATTAAGATATTAACAGTCTAATTTAAGGTTAAAAGTAAGCATAAGAGATGAAAAGTCAGTGTTTGCTAATTCTGCATTCACTGACTTCTACTTACGATTAAGCTACTTACTCTGCTTTATTGTTTTCTGTTATTGGAGAGAAAGAAGTCATGGGACTTGTTAATTTAGAGAGTCTTGTGGTTTCAACCAAAGATTACTAGAACCCCTATATTGGGTCAGATACTATGAGGAGGAATAGAAAAACATCCAGACAGTTATTTTATTCTAAGATAACTCACTGAATGCCCCACCCTACCTGTGAAGTCCCTGATGTGCTTTCACTACATCTACTTTTCCTGCAAATTTGCTGTCTCTGAACTCATTCTGAGTCAACGCCTAGTCCCACCGGCTTCTTCCTTGGTTGCTTCCTTTTTTCTAACTGCTCTCCCGTTTGGCGGCTTACAGTGGCTGGTGGCTACCAGACAGTTTTAGGGATGCAGGAAATGGAAGGGTCTTGTCTGCAGTTGTAATTACAATTTGTGTCAATCTATACTTGCAATCCTTTGGGAGCTGTTACCATTCAAAAATCACATAAGTCAATGCTAAACCTAACAAAGCATGGTACATGTTTGTACACCAGCGCAGGAGACCAGCTAAAACTATGTGGAGACCATTTGTTTTGAAATTATGAGATTTCACATCTATATTTTATTTTCGGATTTGCAATATTTCAATCTTTGTTGATAAGGTGAGACTTTCTACCACTATTTTAATGGTATCATTCAAGTTGGCACAAATTTATCTCCACTGTTAGACGACAGGTAAAGCATCATTGCATAGTCAGGACAACACCTACTTTTATAATCACACCTGGCAGGGTTTCACACCCTGGTGTCTTTGGAAGAATAGTATCTTATAGTATAGTGGAGATAAAGTTTGCGTGCAACCAGTAGCTAAGTAGTTATTGAGTGGCAAGAATATGTCGTTACTAAGAGGAAACGAGTAGATTAGCTTTAAAAAGGAATTGTGGAAATAAAGTGAAGTGGAGAGGAAAGCAGTTTGGACGGAAAAGCTTTTTATCAGGAAGGGAGAAAATGCACAGTTGACAGGAGAGGCTGGACAAACACAGCGAGCACTCAGAGGCACATGGACAGCGGAGGGCAAGAGAGGGGGAGAAGGAGCAAAGGACAGGAATGAAGGGACATCAACGTGAGGAGAAGGAGGGATGGCTGAGGAGAGGAAGCAAGGACAGACAGAAAAAAAAAAAGGACATTTTAAGACAAAAGAGGAGAACTTAGGGAATTTTCCAGTAAGTAAGAGTTCATGTCATTGATTTCTGATGAAAAGGGGGAGTCCTGGGACCGAAGACCTGAGGAAAGTGGAATAACTTGTAATGGTTGCCGTGAGGAGTGGAGCAGGCACTCAACAGTGGCTCCTTGCCTTGCCTCGGGATGGAGAGTGTGGCTCTGAGCTGGAGCAGCATTTGGTTTTGCCCCAACTGACGGGACCCGGGCTGGGTGGACGGGGTGGATCGTGGAGGAGGGGCAGTGTCTCGGGGAGTCTCAAATTAAAAACAACGTCAGGTGCCCCAAATCAGCTGCCAGCGCGGCGGCAGGCCTAGGCGACCTGATCACGAGCTCACAGCTGGAAGGTGAGAAGCTGAGTGTGGCCTGCCAGCTTTTCCTGGGACCCACAGCCGAGCTGTGTGCTTGGACCAGGCTGCTGGGATGGGATGAGAAAACCTGTGCTTTCCTCCGCTTTTGCCCCGAGATGTGGACATCCCCAGAGTCGGTGAGTGAGCTCCAGGGCAGCTGGTCGACCCCTGCTGCTATGTCTGCCACCCTGTCTGTTCACAGCGGGAAGGAGCCATGTCCTCCGGCTTGTGGCACAAAAAGAGCATGACCCGGCAGGTAGAGACTCAGTGGCCATGGACGACGGGCGTCCACCAGGGAAGCTGGACTTGCTCTCTGTTATCCCTGTGAGTGACTGCCTGGGTGAGAGTGCTTCGGGCCCTGGTGGCTTCGCTGGGCTGTTGCCCCCTCGTGTGTGGACTCTCGTGGACATGGGGCAGGTGTCTCTTTCTGACAGTTTGGCACATGGAGCAGGAGGCCCTCAGAGGCCAGAGGAAGGTAGGAGAAGATTTAATAAGATGCTTGTGAACTCAGGTGGGCGCCCAAAGACACAGGTACAGAAACCCAAGGCGTGAGATGAGACCAGCTGAGATGAGACCATCTGAAGTGGACTGGTCAGGGTTTACCTTCATACCATGTTTTCTTGACATGTCTATGGCTTTTAAAACTATTGACCAAGTCTTCCTAAATCTCTCATTTCCCTTGGCTTCCAACGTGGTTGGAAATATTAAGGTTCTCAGCAGTATTTTCTACCCTACCCGCCCCCGCCCACCGCTAGCCCCCCATGGACATCCCCTAAATCAATGGCCTTCGTCCGTTTACCATCTTTAAATTCTCTTATTCTTAACTATGACCTTGAGGAACGCACTGAATCTCTGATTGTATTACCAGAGATTCACATTTACAGCCAACAGCCAAACCCAGCAGCTTGAGGGTCCGCTGGCACCTCAAATGCCAGTGGTCACAACAGAATTCATGGACAAAACTCAATTGCAACTGGACAAAACGGTGCCTCATTTACAGGCCGTCGGAATGCAGGAGGGACGTGGTCTGGTCCCCAGAGCCACTGTCCCTGGAGGAGAATGCTTCAAGTAGACGGAACGCATTCAGAGGGGATTTGAGTCTCTGCTCATGGGTTCAGCACCTTCGCTGCTCTTTGGGTGTCAGCTAGAAAACACTATGTTCTCCAGAAACTTCCGTTGGGGTGAGTCTTTCTCTTCTCCTTCTCAAGACTCCGACCAAACCACACAAGCCCCTTCCGTGGGGTCCCGCATCTCCTCCTTCCGTGTTGTTCCCTCGCCCCCTCTTAGTTCGAGGCTCCTCCCCCCACTTCTGGGCTGTGGCTGCACTGCTCAGCTGGGCTGGGCACCGCTCTGGGCCTCAGGCAGCCCTGCAGCCTCCAGACACCCCCCACATGATGTCCTACCGTGATTTCACCCCAACGCACCTTCCTGGTCTCTTCGTTCTCTGTTTTATTTATTTTGGGGTATACGGGCTACTTTTCAGGGCCGAGCTCGACCGAATTATTAGGAAAGTGTCTCCAACTTCAGCACCACCACAACCTCCGTGACATGAGGCTCAGGCGTGCACAGGGAAGATGTGCCCCCGTTTATACAGATGACCACTGGATATTTCTGCTTGTGAAACGCTGACTCTTTCAAACAAAAGGCGCCTTAAAAACCCATTTGCTCAAATATTTGGGCATGACGGCAGTCATCTTGCCGGGCTCTGTCAGGAGAATTTGCTGGCCAGTGTCCTTCACAGTGCACAGAAATGCTTTTCACATGTGCACACTGTCATCCTCACCCACACTCTTCTCGACTTCCTCTTGTAAGAATGCCCTTGCAAAGGGCACGTGGAAATCACTGCACGTACGGCCGTGCGATTCCCCCTGCAGATGCGTTTCCCATCGTCACTTTGGAGCCTGGGAGGCACATGGGAGAAGCAGTGGGATTCCTTCCACCGGAGCTGCTGAGGGCCCTTTCCCGCTGGCGAGGTGCAGTGACAGGGATTCCTTTCATCTCACAATCCTGAAAGCATGCAGCCCCGCTGACTGCAGGCACACACATAGCGTGGTGGACATGCGACTATAAGGCTTTAAAGGAAGGCTCTGTTCCGTGAACAGGCTTCACTTGTAAGCAGCCTCTAAGTGAGAATAAGACAGGCGCCCCTTGCTCCCAATCGTAGGGCTCCCTAGTTAACCGGGCACCTATGTTCTGTCCCGTTTCGTAAGCACCTGAGCATTCTTTCAATGCCAGGATTGTGGCTCAGTGGTCTGGTAAGTATCGGCAGTATTTGAAGGGTTAAGTGTTAAATATCTTTAAAACAGGAAAAACCAACACACCCAAATCTGTAGTCAATGGAAGCATTTAAAACTATGCAGAATCCCTGCATTCAAGGGACTGTGAAGACACTTCTGAGATGGGCAGAATGGAGGGTGAGAAAACTACAGGGAATGATGCAGGGGTGCCAAAATATGAAAAGGTAGCTTTGTTGTTGTTGGCATAAAATTCTTTTAGGGACTTAAATGGATACACCGATGGGTTCTGTCAACTTGATTTAGTAGAATTTTATATTATGTGAAATAGAAATAAAAGCAGATTTAAGAAACTTTATAGTTCTGTTTTTATTATTTATTTTCATATATATATACAATGTAAAGAATTAAGAACATGTGTATTTTAATTTAAGTAATAAGCTCATTTAATCTTGTGATTTGTTATATTTGCGTTACCTAAGGGATGTCTAGATTACACAATTTAAAATGACTGTATAATAACTTTCAATAGAATACTATTGAAAGAACGTTTTCCTATTCTTAGAAGGATAGAAAATATTAGCCATTTCTCCCAACAAATGAGACCCCTGCCTGTCTAATCAGTGATTGTTGACGAAATCCGCAGTAATTCCGGGGCCTACACGAGAGCCACCGTGTGGTTCTGCATGCGGAATGCCAAAAGGACATTTCCAGGTGAGCCGAACAGCTCTGACAGCACATGTAAATCAATCGGAAGTTGGTTTGCACCATGACTAATAAACCCACCCACATTCTTGGTTTAATTGATATTAGATTTATTTTATGTCACGGAACTGTAATTGAGGAGTAAGTTCAGCTCATCCCTTACGGGCCCTCGGCCCCTTTCCCCAGACCTGAAGGAGACGCTCCAAGCATCGTTCACATTATGGGGACTCACGTGGACATGCCCAGTCACCCCACCAGACCCCCCCCCACCGCACATCGCACAGCGTCTTGCTACTAAAACCAGGCACTGTATCTGCAAGCCACCCTTTTGCGCTTTCCTAGCTCTCGTGGATCCACTCTGGCGCTCTGTCATTGCCTGAGGAAGCTGATTAGTCTGAAACAGAAGAAGCCAGCATTGTTCCTACTCAAGGCAGGGCAGTGCCCTGCCAATGCGGTGGAACTCTGCACGGAAGTATTATTTAAAATGAGAACAGCGCCCTGGGCAGTGGCGGGGACAGGCTGAGCGGAGGAGGCACAGTCTGATGAGGCATGAATCATCCATCTGAGACCCTAAGACACGTGCCATGCCACGTGCATGGGCCAAGCCCCAGGAGATCTGTCCGCTCTGTGTGTCCTGGACAAAAGGAGCAGAGTTCCAGAGACGGGAGAGTTGCTTTTTCTGTGAAGAAGGCGCTCGAGAAGACTGAGTTTCCAGCTTATATTTCTGCAGTTTCTTTGACCATGAATGCAGTTTGTTGAAAAGTTCATGGAACTATTCTAAGGAAATAAGTTTCCAAAAGGCCTTCCTAGGAGACATGAAGTATTTTCCCATTTAGGTGGCTGTGCCGAAACATTTCAAAGAAACAAAGAATACTTTTCCATGCTGTCTCCATCCCAAGAACGTGCTTCAGTTCATCTGGCCCAATTGCAAGTAATTCAGTTTTTCCTGCAATTCTTGCTCTCATTCAAACAGACTGATCTCTGCACAGAACAGTCTCTGCCAAAGGGCATCTCGGAGATGCTTCACCGACCCTGGTACTGCTGGGTGAGGTCATCCAGTCTGCATCGCAACCATTTTTCGATCAATAGCATCCCCGGGTATGGAAGGAAGTTTCTGGTATTCCTTTGCATCCGTCTTACCTTCCGCCCTGAGTGCATCAGCTCCTGCAATCAGAGAGACTTACAGAGGAAGGTGGGACGTCCACGCAGGGCCTGGAAAGCTTGTGGCGGCGTGGCCGGACAGCAGAGGGGATGCGACGCTTGGGACATTAGATGTGACCACTTGGTAATGACGACCAGTAGAAGTGAGACGCGTTTCATGTAACATCGCCCTCATGGCGCCGCGGTGGTCCACTCACGGTGTGCGGGGCTGGACGGGGCGGACAGAGGTGGACGCGACACTTAGGAGTTATTGCAGCAGCACATGAGAGAGGATAAGGGTGTGAGCTGAAGCAGTGCCAGCGGGCGCGGAGTGGGGACAGATAGAGGACAGATGCCTCCGGGTGTGACACATAGGCTGGGATCTTCAGCCTGTGAGATGGGTGAGTGGCAGGGCCCGTAATCAGGATGGAGAACGTAAAGGGCAGAGAAGGTTTGAGGAAGAATATGGGTGGTTTTATTTGGGATGTGAGTGGAGGTGGCTGAAGAACATTCAGATGCAAATGTCTAGCCAGGACTTGGGAAAACGGGGCCTGGAACTCAGCGAGAGAGATCTTCGGGATAGAGGAAATATTCGAGTCGTCAGCACGTACTGCCCAGTGGATGAGGTCACTCGGGACTAATGCAAAACGCGAAGACAGAGAGGATGCAGGAAGAAACCCGAGGCCCCCTGTGTTAGGCGACAGGCCAGGAGGGGAGGCAAGTGACCGGGAGGCAATCTGGTGCGCAAGGAAGGAGGGAGCCTCCAGGGAATGTTACCATGGAAACCAAGACAAGAGGGCGCTGTGGGAGAGAGCTGGTGGTCAGCAGATTCAAATGATGCAAATCACTGTCCTAGAAAGAGCAACGAAAACGGGTCACTAAATTTGGCAGTTAAGATGCCAGGTAAAACTGTTTTTAGGGGAACACTGTTTGCAAGGCGGTGGTGGAGAAACAGTAGCACGATGGATAGAGGGGTGGAAGTATATACATTATACGTGGGTATATATGTATGTGCTGCTAAATTGCGGCAGATAGGGTAATAATTTTGGTGGAACTGTAGGGCTGAAGGAAAGCAATTGGGAACATTTGATCATTTTGGTCGGCAGCAGAATAAGCCGCTTCGAAGCGGGGACTGACAGCTGAAGCCAGCGGCAGTTAGCAAGTGAGGCCCTTGCGGCGATGCGGGTGGAGGCGCCGAGAAGAAGGCGGCAGGCCGGGAGGGGCCGACGGGCCCCGCAGCAGGTCAGGGCTTAGAGGTGGACACAGTGGTCCTTAGTGAGCGCGCGGTGACTATGGTGTCTTCTAGAAAACAAAATTTTATTTAGAAAATCTCTGTTTTACCTTTTGCCAACAGCTGGCCGAGGTGTGGGAGACTTCCATGTTTAGGAACCACGCAAGAACAGCACCCAGCCTGCGTTTTATTTTCGTGGTCCAGCCTTCAGAGGACATCTTCCCTATGGTATGCACATCCTCAAGGCGTTTCCAAGGCTGGCATCCACTTTTGTCCTCGGGCACAACCACGGCAAGACATTTGCACGCAGCTCTGACAGGTGCACTCTCTGAGACGTTACGCTGCTCTCCAACTGAAAGTGTCAGCGCAGAACAAAACACTGAAAAATAGCAAAGCACTGTGCAAATCACAAATATCACGCTGAACACTCACCTGAGCTGGCTATTCTGCATGCAAGTGGCATCTGTTTTTTTTTTTTTTTTTTTGCATGGGCAGGCACCAGGAATCGAACCCGGGTCTCTGGCATGGCAGGTGAGAACTCTACCTGCTGAGCCACCATGGCCCGCTCAAGTGGCATCTGTTTAAATGTAATAATTAAACAATTGGCTAGAAGTTCAGTCAATATAACAACCGATGTGCATTCATTGGACTCCAAAACTGTATTCAAAAAGGAGAAGGTTGTCTTAAATTTACTCAACATTTTCCTGAATTAGCAACTCCACTTACCTTTATATATACAAACTATATGTAACTCAGAGAAATGTTCCTTTTGTTCTTACAATCTGGTTATTTATTGAATTACTACTGTTCGGTGACTTTTACAGTCTGGTGAACAAATACCACATTATCAGTGAACGCAGATTTCTTCCCTTCATGTTAAGTTACCTGTCTGCAGAATTATTTCTCAGCAGTGCTGGACGAGTTGCCTTTGGTTGAGAAGCTGGTGGAGCTAGCAAGATGGAGCGCTGAACACATGGGGATTTTGTGATCCCTTGGATGCATTCACATCAGTGGAGGGTTTTGTGTGTTTTTCCTCCTTACACCGGCTGGTACATAGGATCCTTTCTCCTTTGTGCACGGATGGAGGTTGGCAGCGCCCACTCGAGGACCCTACACTTTCATGAGGCTGACTGACTGCAGGTAGTGGCTGGAAACCTACATTTAAAACGTGGCTGTTCTTTTGCGGGAGAGGGGACCTTTCAAATTAATTACAGGCCACGTCACGGCGCCCCGGGGACGGACACTGTGCCCTGAGGACAGTCACGCTGTCCCTCGTGCGTCATGGCGATTTCGTGCGTGTTAGTGGGCTGCTCTCCTGCACCTCTATGGGAGAGCGCCTCGGGGTGGCCAGCAGCATCCAGACGTGAGGGTGCACCGGTGCTACCTGCCGAAACTCTTCAGGACGTCAGAATCTCAGAAAGCAAGAAAATGAAAGGAAAAGGAAGCAAAATCAGAGTATCTGTTATAATGGGACACATGGAAAGTAATGGATGAAACAAAGGGATTTCAGGTGCCAGAAATGGCTTTCTTTCTTTTTGTTTTTCTTTGTTCTGTTCCTGGACAGGAGGGTTGATAGACTATTTTCTGGAACAGAAGATAGCTGCATTTAGGAATCTCAAACGACATTTTGGAGAAGGAGAACAAACTAAATTATTTTAAAAATTACATTTATACTTTCATATCATCACAAAAAAGTTGGAAGTAACAAAAAAATAACTTTTCTTTCCTGAACACAGAGAGAGTGAGTTTTTGGCCAGGTTCCCATTGCCCTGAATACTTTGGTCTCTATTTCCTACCACCAGGACGTGCTCCCAGGTGGTCCTAGAATAGCCATTAAAACCAGGGAACCAGCGCTGACCAGTTTCTGCTATTTAAACCCAAAGACCCCGTGGGACAGTCACCAAATGAACCAATGGCGTCTTCCTAGGAAAAGGGCCCAGGCCAGAATCACACCTCAGGTTTACTTGTCATTTTTCTTTAACGTCTTCCCTATTCTCCAATGCAAAGATACTTTTTCCTCTTTGTAATTAACACATCCACCATCCCACTGGAATTATTTATTCCATTCATATTAACTTTTGTTACAAATCTAACTGACAGAGGAGCTTCTGGGTATTTAGGTCCACAGTCCACCTTCAGGCTATATATTCTGGCTCATTAATTCGTCCCTACTGGCCCAGTAATCGTGCCTGCCCACTGGTGCCATCCCCAGCTAACAGTGCCATCGCCTGCTGCTTTTTGTCCTTCCTCAAGTTCGCCCAACAAGCGAAAATGACGAGGAACTTCAACTCCTGTGGAGACCACCATCTTCTCCTGCCTCAGTCTATTTTCACAAAGCTGCCGAGGCAATTCAGTGGGGGAAGGACTACTCGTTTAAACAAGCGATGCTATGACAGTTAGATGTCCACATACAAAAAAAAAAAAAAGAACTCGGACACTCACTCTACACCATTTACTTAATTTACCTTGAGTAGATTATAGACCTGAGATGGAACAGCTAAAACATGACATCTCTAGAGAAGAGTACCTTTGTGGCCTTGGGTAAGGCAAAAATATTTCATATATGCCACCAAAGACATGACCCATAAAAGAAAAGTGATAAATTGGATTTCATCAAAATCAAAACTTTTTTGACATCATCGAGAAGATGAAAAGATAAATGAGAGACTTGAAGAAAATATTTGCAAATCAAATATCTGATACAGAATTTAGCCTAGGATATATAAAAAATACTTCAAGTTCAATATTAAGAGGACAATAAACCCAATAAGATTGGGCAGAAGGTTCGAATAAATAGCTTCACCAAAGAAGAAAAGAGTGGAAAATAAGAAGAAAAGATGCTCAACATCATGAGTTATTAGAGAAGGACAAATTTAAACCACAAAGTCATATTAGTATGCAACCACTAAGAATGGCTGTTGTTTAAAAAGACTGAAAATACCAAGTGTTAGCAAAGATATGGAGATGCTGAAACCCTCATACATTTCTTGTAAGAAGGTAAAATGAACATAATTTGGCTTCTTCTTAAAATATTGAATATACTCTTATACAACTCCACAATTCTACTCTTGCATATCTAGCCACAAAAATGCCTACATGCAAATGCTCAAGGTAGAATTGTTCATAACAGCTCCCAACCGGAAACCAGCCAATTGCCAATCACCACAACGCGTGCATCCACAGAATGCGACATCGCTCAGTACCGAAATGCATCAAACTTCTCATACCTACAGCGACCTTGGTGAACTTTGAAAACTTTTTTGTTAGGTGGAAAGAAGCCAGGCGCAATACATATGCTGTATGAGTCCGTGTATTGAAATTTCTAGAAAATATTAAGCTAAAGAGATAGAAAGAAAAACAGTGGTTTCCTGGGGCTTGGGGTGGGGGCAAGGGTTATTTGCAAAGAGGCATCTTGGGGGTGTTTTAAAGTTGGGTTTTGGTGATGGTTGCACACGCAGCTGTATTACTAAACCCACTGAATGATCCGCTTAAGATGGGATGTGAATAATATCTCAGTAAAATTGTAAAAAGAAAAAAGTAAGAATATAGGCTTTTTTCTTTTACAGTTTTTATATTTGTGTATCTTTCTCTTATAAAGAAAAGCTTGGTTTTTACAACATTACCATGATTAGCTTTTATTTTATCTGCAATTGGCCTGTATTTGTTTCAAATTACAATACCAATCATCCTACCAACAATCTGACTGCTGAATGAGTTTTAAATTTATTTTCTTCTTGTTACCACCTGGAATTTGCAATTCAAATACAGTTCTAAAGTGATTTGTTTAACAAAAATTGAAGAGGAGGAAATATCTCCCAAATCATTCTCTGAGTCGAGTTACCTCAGTACCCAAAGCAAACAGGAACAGAAAATTACAGAGCCCCGCCCCTCATGAGTGCAGGGACAAAACTTCTCAGCAAAACTGTATCAAATAAAATTCTGCAATATATTAAAAGGATAATGTGTCGTGACCTAGTGGGATTTGTCTAGGAATGCTAGGTTGGGGTAATTTTTGAAAATCGGTCAATGGAACTCACCACAATAACACACTAAATAAGGACAAACGTGATCATCCTGACAGACGAAGAAAAAGCATTTGAAGAAATCCCACATACTTGCCTGATAAAACTGTAAGCAAATTAGAAATGGAAGAAACCTGTCTCTACCTGATAAAGGGTATCTATGGAAACCTGCAGCCAGTGTCAAACCTGATGGCAATAGAGAGCAGGAATAGGGCATCTCTGTCCACACCCCCTATCCATTCAACCTTACAGCAGGGGCGCTAGCCAGGTGAGAAGGCAGGAAAAACAAGTGGAGAAACACATCCAGGTTGGAAGAGGTATACTGTTTATTAATAGGACAGGTTGTCTATGTGGAAAATGTGATAACAATCCACAAAAAGCCACTAGAATGAATAAATGATTTTACCTAGCTTGCAGGGTACAAAATTGATAATCATTGTAAATTGTATTACTACAGAGTAGCAACAAATTCTGAGAAATTAAAATTAACGAATAGTTCTATTTACAGTAACATAAAACATATGAAATACTTAGTGATAAATATGACCAAATATATGAAAGACTTGTGTCCTGAAAACTATGAAATATTGCTGCCAGAAAGTAAGGAATACCTAAATGGATGCGATATCTTTCTTCATGGGTCAGAAGACTGAACATTGTTTGCATGTCAATTCTTTCATAATTGATTTACAATTTCAATGGAATTCCAATCCATATGCAAAAAACAAACCAACCAACAAACAAAAGCTTTGATTCATAACTTGCACTATACTAAAAATGAACAGAAAATGGATTGTAGAGCTGAAACTATAAAATATCTAGAGGAACACTAAGAAGAAAAACCTTTGTGACCTAGGTTAGGTCAGGACTCCTTATATACGACAACGAAAGCATAATTCAAAACAAAACTAACACCACCAAATCGATAAATTGGACTTTGTTCAAATTAAAAACTTCTGCTCTTTGAAAGACACTGTTAGGAGAACGAAAAAAACAAGACACAAGTAGTGAGAAAATATTTGCAAGTATATCTGATGTTGGACTTGTGTCCAGAATATAAAAAGAATACTCAAAACTCATAGAAAACAACACCCGATAAACAAGGGAAAACATTTGGACAGATACTTCCCCAAAGAAGATACACAGATGACAGCTGAGCACCTAAAAAGATGTGGTCATCCGGGAAGTCCAAATTAAAACCCACTGGTATACCTGCACACACCTTCTAGAAGGGCTAGAATTGAAAGACGTGATCACAGCATTAGCTGTGATTTATTAGCACAAGCAGAGCTGGTGGGAATGTTAACACGAGACAACAGTGGAAAATAGCCTGGCAGTTTCTGAAGCAGTTGAATAGTAAACTTAGGATGTAGCCATTCTACCAGGGAATGAGTCATACGCCCATCCAAAGATGTACGCAAATACTCACAGCAGCTTTAATTTTAAGAGGCAAACACTGAAAACAATCAAATGCCCAACATCAGGTGAAAGGTAAACAACAAATGGTGTTATAGCAACAAAAATGAATACTGCTCAGCGATAAAAAGAACAAACTGTTGAAACATGGAACAGTGTATGAATGAATCTCAAAATCATTATGCCAAGTGAAAGAAGAGAGCCAAAAAGAGTACATCTTTCACGATTCCTTTTACATAAAACTGTAGAGAATTCATGCTGCTCTGTGGTGACAGAAGGAAGGTGAGAGCTGGACGTAGTGTATGGGGGGGTGTGGGGTGGGGAGGAGGCTGAGGGGCTGAGGAAGGAGCCTGACCAGAGCTTGGGGC
This sequence comes from Myrmecophaga tridactyla, assembly GCA_004026745.1. NCBI lineage: Eukaryota > Metazoa > Chordata > Mammalia > Pilosa > Myrmecophagidae > Myrmecophaga > Myrmecophaga tridactyla. The sequence goes on along the minus strand of PVIY010053458.1, from coordinate 1,483 downwards.
CATCCATGCCGTTCTGCTGACGGTTTATAGGTGTATACGCTACAAATCGTATGCCTTAAATATGTACACTTTATTGTATGTCAATTATACCTCCATAAAGTTGTTAAAAATTAAAACAAAAAACAAAAAACAAAAACCCTAAAGTCTCCAGAGCAATATTCCCCCGTGCTTATGTGGTCAACTTGAAGTATAGTCATTTCCATTTGTTTTCAATTTGGGGGTTTGCTCTTTTCCTTTTATAGAAAAATTTCTATGCTTCCCCAGCCAAAAACCATAGAACAAAGAGCGTTCAGAAGGTCTGCCTTCCATCCCTAGCCTTCTACCCACTTCCTTCCTCCACTAAAGGGAACTACTGCTTACTCTTCTTCCGTTGTTCCTTCTTGAAAACGCGAGTGGCCCTGCCCAGTGTATGGTTGAGTCTAGAACCCGCCAAGGCCCGGGGAGGAGGTGGAGGGGCACCCAGGGAGGAGGTGGAGGGGCACCCGGGGAGGAGCGGGAGGGGCGCCGGGGAGGAGGGGGAGGGGCATCCGGGGAGGGGCGCCTGCGCGGGAGGTGGGGGGTGCCCGGGGAGGAGGTGGAGAGGCATCTGGGAAGGAGTGGGAGCTCACGCTGGGGTTATTTCCGGAACTGGTGGCGGTGTCTACACAGCTTTGTGCTTGTACTTAATTCCCTGAACTGTATGCTTAAAAATGCTTAGATGTTAAATGTTAAGCCATGTATATTTTATTACAATAAAAACTTTTTTTTTAGACAAAGGAGAAAGGTCTCCGTACGCTGGCAAGACAGGCGCAGCTGGGTGCCCGGGAGTCCATCGGGTGGCTTGAGAGCCGAGCGGGTGCTCCGTGATCACAGCTGCTGCAAACCACAAATGCCCCTGGGGCTCGGGCCCGGCTGGCTGTGGGTTTCGGGGTTTCGGGGTGCTCAGGCCACAGCTCTGCTACACTGCCTGCCCAGCCCGCCTTGGACACAGGCCCGGGGAGCACAGAGGACCCCCGGGGGCTGCTGCCTGGCCCCTCCGGCACCAGGCTTCCTAGTCCACAATGAGAAGACAAGCCCCTCCCCGGGAGCTGCTTCTGGAAGGTTCACAGCTCCTGTGCTCGCCCGCACTTTCTCCCGTCGCACTGCGGCCTTTCCTTTTGCTCAGACGCCAGGAGTGCACCCCAGGGGTCTGGGGGGGCCCCTCGGCTGTCCGTCCTGGGGAATCTGTGCCACAGCTGCGGGGGACAACGCGCTGCCACTGTTCTTCCCTGGACAAGGCCGCCACGGCCGCAGAGTGTCCTGACTCTCTGCTCCCGGTGCATCATCCTCCACTCTGGCGCGTTATGGTTTGGTCTGACTTGCCCCTGTCCGAGTAGTCCGCAGGCCCCTATCATGGTGGTCAGGTCTCGTGGAGATGCTTGTTGCTGCCTTACCTCACAGGGGGCCGGAGCCCCGTCGGGTGGACACGGAGCAGCTAGGTCACGATGAAAGGGAATTCCGCTGT
>PVIY010053457.1:0-14671 GCA_004026745.1 Myrmecophaga tridactyla | reverse complement strand
TGGGAGGGGCTGGGGAGACTGCATTTATTCAGGAGAGGTGGGTTGGGCTGGGGCCGGAGTATGCGCGTTTGGGTGTTGTTGTGGGGGTGGGCACGCGCACGAGGGGTTAGTGGGACAGGGGTGCGTGGGGGGCGGGGGCGAGTGAAGGGGTTCAGGTGTGTGGAGTGAGTCGCGGGTCGCGGGTCTGAATTGGTAAGGGTAGCGCAGTCAGAGAAGGCATCTTGGCTCACTTCTGGTCCCCATCTCCCATCAGTGCACTCCTGAGGACTCTGGGCTTCCGCGCTAGGAAGTTCTGCTTCTGGGTCAGTGTTTCCTTTGGTCACCTCCATCCATTGGGCATCGTGGATAATGTCCAAAACCATCTCCGGTTCTCTGCTTCTCAGTCCCTCAGCTTTTGCAAGCAGGATTGCCTTCTGCTGACCACCGCTCTGAGGCCAGTGGGGGGCATTGCGCTGTGTGAGTCACTGGGCTCCGACCTGCCTCACGTGACGCCTGTGGACACTGCCACCCCGGCTCCTCTTACTAGGCTGGCTGCAACCTGCGGCCCCGCAGCAGGACTTGGGACCCACTGACCTGTTCCTTGCTCATTGTGCATAGCATAATATCCTCAAGGTTTATTCACCTCGTTGCCTGCCTCACAACTTCGTTCCTTTCTGTAGCTGTGCAATATTCCAACGTATGTATACACTGCTGTTTGCCTTTCTGCTTCTCGGTCAGTGTTTCCTTTGGTCCCCTCCATCCATTGGGCATCATGGATAATGTCCAAAATAAACAGTTCATGACTCATAATATCCTCACTTAGTTGTACAATCATCATCAGTCTCCATTTTAGACACTTACACATTCTCACCAAAGAGGGACTCCCAAACTCCTCTTAACTCTTGTTTCTCACCCCCAAGATGATTAATTCTTAAGACACCGTCTTATAGGTTCTGCCGTTCTCGTGGTGTGTGTTGCTTGTAAATTGCTGAAATTAGAGCGTGGCAGCAGCACTGCACCTGTGCAGCAGCTCAGGTCTCCTGCTGGCTGATGTAGGCAGACATGCAGCCTTGCTCGCGTACTCACTGCTTTGGGGTCCTAGGATTGGTGAACGTCCTTCTGTCTGTGTGCTCGAGCATGCAGTGAGATTCTGGGGATATGTGGGAAGTTGAACTTGATCTTACCCTTTCCCAGTTCAGGGCCTCTGGTACTGTCCTCAGGGTAGTTGTTGAGTGCTTACTGGCCAATCTGCTGGTACCCATGAATGCAGAAATAGAAGGTTCTGGAGCCTGGAAGACACCTTGAAACCTTGCTTATCAAATCAGGAGGCTGACTTGGATTGCTTTTGCAAACTATGAGAGCAGGTTCCATGTGAGAAGGTGCCCATGGCTGCCTGCAGCTGAGGGAGTGTTGTGCATGGAGGGTGGAGAGAGTACTGTTCTAGGCCCCCCCACCCCCCACAGCCTTGCCTTGCCCAAACCTACTGTTCTCTCAAGAGTGGACCAGAAGTCCTCAGGAGGGGATAGGGAGGCAGTGTGGCCCAGTGCCACCCAGTGCTGGTCAGCAGAAGTGCCTGCTGCCCACCTCCCCTTGGGTCTTCGTGGGGACTGCTGGAGACACCCCATCTGCTCCCAGCACTCTGGCCTGCTCCTGTCTGCACGTGGACACCAGACATGCCTTCAGCCCTGAGGGGAAAGCATCTTGAGGGGCCTGTGTCATCTGCTTCTCCATAGCTGACCAGCATCAGACTATCCGAGACCCCCACCCCACCAAGCTTTTAAGGTACCAGCCATGCAAATTGGATTTGGGAAATACACCACCTCGATAACCTTTGCATATGTGCAGGTTTCATTTTCTCTTTGGTAAATATCTAGGATGGTGGTTTCTGTTGTTGGTAAGTATTTAACTTTTTGACAGCGGAGGCGCATGGTCTGGGAATTGAACCCGGGTCTCCCGCATGAAAGGCGAGCTTTCTACCACTGAAAAATACTTAACTTTTTAGGAAACTGCCGAACCATTTCCAAAGATGGGTACAGTTTTTCCTCCACACCCTTGGCATGCCCAGTCCCGTTGTTCCAGCCGCTGTGGAGAGCTCCCATTGTGGCTTTAACTCAGGATGGCTAGTGTTGGAAGAGGCTGAGCTGCTTGGGGGTGGGGTGCAAGCGTGGGTCGCATGGAAGAAGAATGAAATGTGACCTCCGCCATATAGCATACAAGCAAACCACAAGACGTTGAACTTCTTTACATATGCTTTTTCTTTTTTGCTCGTTTTTCAAATATTGAGTTATTTGTCTTACTGAATTTTCAGGTTTCTTCATATAGTCCAGACATAAGTACTTAACCAGATATAGTTTTTTTTATATATTTCTTCTCTGGCTGGTTTTCTCATTTTTTTTAACAGTATCTTTTGAAGAGCAGAAATTTTTGATTTCATGAAGTCTAGCTCACCAAAAAAAATTTTTTTTGCTATTTTCTGTGTTTTGTGTTGTACTTAAGAAATCTTTGTCTAGCCCAATGACACAAAGATTTTCCCCTATGCTTTCTTCTAGAAGTTGCTTAGATTTAGCTCTTGTATTTAGTTCTGTTTTGAGGCAATTTTTTAATGTGCTATGAGGTAAGGGTAGAGGTTCTTTTTTGGCATGAGGATAGCCATCTACTCAAAGCCCTATTTGTTGAATTTGGTACCCCCCACCCCACACCCCAGTTGAATGACTTTGTTGTTTTGCCACAGGTGGGCTGGGCAGTTGGGGGACTGTCTCTGGCTCCACCCACAGAGCCTGCGCCCAGGACTCTGCATCCATCTCTGTCGTTGGCTTTCCACCTTGTTCTTGGTTTTCATTATTTAGGGTACACTAGATGCTTTTGACCTCCAGATATATTTCAAAATCTACTTGTCAATTTCTATTCAGGAAAAGTCAGCTGAAATTTGGGTGGAGCTGGTAAACCGCCAGATGAGATGGCGGCTTGCGTCCGTGTGTTCAGGCGTGCTTGCCTTCCTTTAGCAGGGTTCTCTAGTTTTTGTTGTAGAGATCCTGCATATATGTTGTTCACATTTTCCCTTAGATATTCATATTTTTGTTGCGATTTTCAGAGGCATTGTTGTTTTCAAATTTCAGTTTCCTATTGTTTGTTGCTAGTGTACAGAAATAGAATTGATTTGAAAAAAAGTATCAAGCTTGTGTATTTTACCCTTGCTGAACTCACTCATTCGTCCTTAGTGGGCATTTATGTTCAGAGATCCCATGGGATTTTCCACAGAGATGACAGTATCACCTGTCAATAAAGGCAGTTTCACTTTCTCTTTTCCAGTCTGGGTCCCTACCGTTTCTTTTTATTGTCTTTGTCTGATTGGGACCTCCATTTCGTTGACACATAGAAGTCGTGACAGTGGACATTTTTGCCGTTTTCATCAGCTTAGGAGAAGAGGGTTCAGTGCTTTGTAGACTTCCTTTCTTCAGGTTGGGGAGTCTCTTTCTGTCCTTAGTTTAACATGAATGGGAGTAGAATTCTGACACTTAACCAAAATGATGCTTTTTAAAGAAAGCAGTGGAGAAAAAAAATCAGTGAAACCAAACGTTAAAGATAAATAAGATTGATGGGGAAAAAATTTCTTTGTAAGCCATGTCACGGGGGTTGTTCTCTGTTCTTATAGTCCCTAGAAGGGCAAATAAATAAATTTGACAACTTAAATGAAATGGGTAAATTCCTTGAAAGGTATTATTACAAATTCCTATGCTCATTCAATAAGAGACAGATAACCTGAACAGTACTGTATCTATTAAAGAACTAGTTTTTTTTCTGAAGTTATTCCCATAAAGGAAACCCCACAGGTGATTTCTAGCAAATATTTAAAGAAAAAATGACGTCCTTTCCACCCAGCTCTCCCATAGCAGAGGAGGAAGTACCTCCGTGCCCTACCACGAGACCAGTAGAGAGAGGTCTCTGCTCTGGAAGGCCCTGGTCCCAGCAGCCGTGGCACAGTGCCCAGGCCCATAGCCAGTCGTGGCAGGTCCCATTCAGCAGTGGAGGAGGACAGCACAGTGTGAACAGATGGGGGTCCTACCGGGGCCCGAGGGCCTGTGCCAGCCTGTGACTGGGTCCCAAAGGTGCCCGAGGGTCTGTGCCAGCCTGTGAGTATGTCCTAGAGAGCTGCCCCAGGACACTCCCCTCTGGTCTCCCCAGCCCCTGTGCTGCAGGACAGTTAAAGCAGTGTAAGAAACAGAGTATTCTGGGGCAAGGGATTGCAGGCTTTAAGTCAAACAGTGACAATAAGTCACACAGTAGAGCACCCAGGAGGAGAGCGTCTGCTTCGTGGGCTTGAGGGGGAGCACGGGAGTGGGGGGCACTAGGGCCCCTAAGCCACGAGCAAGCATGCACCCAGAAGAAGCACGCCCCCCCCCCCCCCCCCGAGCAAGCACGCACCGAGGATGAGATGCAGGCCTAGCAGAGCTGGGGAGGGCCCCACACTTCCCATTCACCTTGGGCTGGTCTCACCAGGATGCGGGACTCTGAAGGAGCGCCAGCCAGCGCAGAGCCCCTTTGCAAAGACTGTGAAAGGCGTTTCATTTCTGTTTTTGTTTTAAAAGAAACAAAAAAAAAACCTTTGACACTCCATCTTTGGCATATCACTAGCTGGATGCAAACTTATGGGACAGACAGTTCAGGGACTGAATCTCAGAGTTGACATATGAAAATGTACAGTGCATGACAAATGATACAAGACAGATGAGGAAGCAGGAAATGAGGCTCGTCCAGAGGAACAAGAAAAAACCAAGAGACCATCAACAAAGAGGGTTAAAAAAAATTATCTTCAGAATGCTCAAGGAGATAAAGGAAAACAGAGAAAGAACTAGAAGATATCAGGAAACTAATGAATGGACAATATGAGAATCTCAATAAAAAGAGAGAAATTTTAAAGTAACCAGACAGAAATACTGGGAGATCCCAATAACTGAAGTGAAAAATTCCCTAGAGGGGTTTCAACAGCAGATTGGAGCCAGCAGGAGGAGATATTAGTGAACTGTAAGACAAGGCAATTGAAGTGATTTAGGCTGAGGGGCAGAAAGAAAAAGCAAAAGAGAACAAACAGAGCCTAGGAGACCTGTGCCAAATATGCATGCTGTAGGGGTCCCAGAGGGAGAAAAAAGAGAAAGGGACAGAGGATTATTCAAAGAAATAATGGCAGAAAAGTCCCCAGATTTAAAGAAAGACATGGATATGCACATCCAGGAATCCCATGAACCCCGCACAGCATAAACTCAGAGCCTTGTGCAGTTGTAGAGTAGTCAGACTGCCATGTGCTGAGGACAAGGAGAGAGTCCTGCAAGCTGCCAGAGAAGGGCAGCGTGCTGTGTGCAAGGAGGTCCCCGTAGGACCCTGTGACGGTTTCTCACCAGAAACCACAGAGGCAGGAAGGTGGTGGGATGGAATATTTAAAGAGCTTAAAGAAGGCAACTGCCAACCAAGAATTTTGTATTGGGCAAGACTTTCTTTCAAAAATGAAGAAGAGATTAAGACAGTCCAGATAAACAAAAGCTGAGGGAGTTTGTCGGCACTGTCGAGTAAGGATTGGCCTTGTCAGTGTGACTGGACTCTGTGCGAGGAGGAGATGCATCCCGTGGCAAGGATCCCTGCTGCAGGAGGCACCTGCACCAGCCCCCCCAGCACGTGGCTCCAACCGGGGCGGCCAGTTCCCCTGCGCCAGCTGGCCTGTCCCTGGTGTTTGTTATAGCAGCACTCCAAGTAGAAGACAGCTTATTTTTATATTTAATAAACAGTTTAATTTATTTCTACCATATTGTGGTGAGCTTTTTTTTGGTTGTTCTGGCTTGCCTTTTTTCTCTCCTTTTTACCTTTTTACCTTTTTTTTCTGCTCCGCCTTTCTTTCTCTCTGAATTTGGAAGCCATGCCCTTTGTTTCAGTGGGTGCCCATGTAGCGAGCTGGCCTTCCCCTGGTGCCTTGGCTCGGTGACCCCCGCAGGCAGCACGGTGGCCTCGGAGCAGCCTGGGCCCTGGGGGTCCAGCTGGGCCCCTCTGGGCTTTTTTCTCTTACTTTCTTTACTTTCCTTTTTATGCCTTGAAACCGTTTTTAGGCCTGATCGTGTAGGGAGGGAACCTCAGGGCCTTGGAGCACCGGCCCTGCTCCTCTTCCAGTTACGCTGAGCTTGTTTCTGCTTTCACCCGTGCTTTCACTTTGCCAACTGTTCTTTTTCAGTGGCACTTTTCATAATAAGCCTAATAATCCAATCAGATAAAAATTTCAAGGCTTCCCAAAGTCTCCACCTTGTATCTGCTTCTTTCATCTCTTGTTGGTTTGAGATGCCGCCCACAAAATCTCATCTCTCTCGCCTCACATTGCTTTCTCTCGGCCTCCTGTAGTGTGAGGGCCATGGTCAGCCTTCCCGAGGCAGCGCAAACCCTTGTCTGCATTCTCGGGCCACGGTGCCTGGGCTTATCCTGGAGGATGAGGCAGCTTTCAGACAAGGAGCGGGCACTCTGCATGAGTGTGTGCAGACAGACAGACAGACACAGACGGAAGAGAGACTGTGCTGAGGCAGTGTGTTGGGACCAGCTGCTGGCGCGTCCCGCCCTGCCCCCCGGCCAGGCCCCTCTGCAGCAAGGATGTGTCTTTGGTGAGTCTCAGCCTGGGGCTCTCCCGTAGTTGATTGTGAAGTACCGCCATCCGTTCAGGCTGGCTCCGTTAGCAGCACTCCGTAGGGTCACTCAGGAAAGTGACTCACGCTGCGGGCGTGATTTGCAGTGGATCATTAAACCCAGGCCCTTGATTGACGGGGTTTGGGGGTTATCCCTTAATTCTAATTGTTGGCACGCGCTTGCCGCTCTCTGAGGGTACGCTTCGCGAAACCTCCCGGAACCCTGCTCCAGAGCATCTCTGGAGGGCAGGGGTGACATGCTGGACCCACAGCCCTCCCCACACCACGGCTCCTCTGCCCTGCGTCCGGCTGGAGGGCAGGTGGGCACATGGGGGCCACAAGCGCACCTGCAGCCGCTCTCCACTTTGAGGCTGGCCTCGGTGTTTCAGATCCGTCCTTGAAAGCACACATGGTGAGCCTCTGGGGGTGAAGAGACTGTCCGGTCTCTCTTTCTCCATGAAGGTGCCGCCACGCCGTGACCTGCTTCTCACCAGGGAGCGGCACCCTGGACGGGAGCAGGCGCCCAGGTTTGTGTGGGCCTTCCCTCCAGTCTCGTACCCCAGCTGTTCTGTTTCACGAATACCTGCAGAGCCCGGCTCTTAAGAAATCACTCGTACAAAGACAAATCGGAGTTGATTTTTACTTTGAAAGAATTTGCCATGAATGCAGTTGAAATAGCTGTATCTTCAAAACAGTTAAGATGTTTTAGTTTGTAAATGGCAATTTGTGTCTTTTTAGGAACAGGTATCACTCAAATAAAACCCTTTTAGATTTGCTAGCAGATGTGTGTATCTCTATTAGTTTTGCATTATGAGTTCAGAATTATAAAGCCTCTTGAAGATGCCCTTTTTTGGGTTAGTGTGGTGTAAGCCTTCTCTTCCTCACTTTCCTTCCTCCCATCCCTTTGCTAGTCGGGGGAGATAACTGCAGAAAGGCCCTCTGAGTACAGGGGACATCGCCATGTGACAGGAAAGCCACAGCACACCAAGGACTGCTGCTAGGCGGCCACCAGCCAGCCCCACAATGCGTGCTCTCAGGGAGAAAGAAAAGGTTTTGCACTTCCAGCCTCAAAACCAGATGCAACATTTTCTGGACATTTTACAGTCACTAATTATATTGAATGGCAAGCAATTATTGTAACTGCCAAATTTGGAAGAGTTGAAATGACCAGAAGCAGTTATAGCAGTTGGAGATTTTAAGTGTCTTTGGAAGATCAGGGCAGAGAAGTCAAGAAGGAGGCAGCTGCTGGCCGGGCCTCGTGTCCACCAGGCCACGCAGGGCGTGCGCGACCGGAGGCCCCAAGAGCTGCAGGGAGAAGAACGGCAGAAGCAACTCTGAAATCTGCGTTCTCATGTTTGAAAGTATCTCACATTGAAGGAGGAGGCCTGTATTGCTCTGAAGCATAGAAATAATAAGTGATGGGAATTGTCAACAGTAGATTTGGATTTATTATCAGGGTAAAAACTTTGAATCCACCTGAAGGTAGTAGCTTCCTCATTGTTGGTAGAATAAAACCACTCTGACACGAACTCTTTCAGAATATGAAAAAGTAGGAAAATTGCAAGCTTGTGTTTTAAGATCACTATAACCCTAGTACCCACCTGAAAAAGCCCTCACAAAAAAGAAAATTACAGAATGTGTCCTCATGAATACATATGCAGAAATACTTACGTTATATAAATAAATCAAATTCAGCAGCTATATCATGATCAATAAGGTTTAATTCAGAAATGAAATGTTCAACATCCAAAATCATGTCATTCAGCATATTAACAGAATAAAGGCAAAATATATGATCATCTCAGTAGATTCTTATGAACATCATCTGGCATTTGACAAAATTCAGTACTCATTTACATAAAAACTCTAAGCCAATTAGGAATGGAAGGAAACTTCCTTAAATTGATAAAACCTATATCTAACCCTGCACTTACGGGGAAAAAAAAGTAAAGACTTCCCCCCAAAAAAGTAAAAACAAATCAGGGATGGCAACTCTCACCACTTCTTTTAAGCAGTGGACTGGAGATTCCACTCAGGGTAATAAGGAGGAAAAAAAAAAAAGATGTAAAAAGCATATAGATGGGTAAGGCAGAAAGTCTCAATACTGACCACTGTACAGGGAAGTAGCAGCACAGATACCCACATTAAATGACAGCACGGTGGTGCACACGGTGAAATCCAGGCTGTAGGGCGCTTTGCACAACAGTGACCTGATTCTCCAACAAATAAATGGCAAGGAAAAAAGTAGAGGACAGACAAATGTAGATGAAAACAAACTCAGTGTGCATTTCACTGACTGCAGTGTGTGGCTGTCACTGGGAACTTGATTCCAATAAACAAATAGTGAGGAAAATAGTATGAGACAAAGAAATTTGAACACTAGATATTTGATGATATGGAGACATTGTTATAAATCTTTTTAGATGTGTTAATACTATGATTATATTTTTAAAATTATATTAGAATGATATGTGATTGCCTTAAAGATTTTAGAGGTATGCAATAAAATATTTGTGGACAAAATCAGGATACCTGGGTGAGCAGCTACTTGGTGGAGGTATAGATGAAACAGGATTGATCCTGAGTAGACAATTGTTGAAGCTGAGAAATGGGTACATGAGAATTTATTAAGCTATTTTTTCTACTTCTGTATGTTTGAAATTTTCCACATCTTACAATCATTTTTTTTTAATGTCACATGGGGTACTTGAGTATATAAAATAGAAGACGAGATGATCTTTTGAAGCGTGGATTAGAGAATCTGTTGTAGTGGCTAAGAGAGTTAGGGTTAGGGCCAGATGGCCTGGAGCGCTGGGGCACTGGCCGAGTTAGTCAGGGTTCTTAAGCCTAGTTTCTTCATCTTTAGATGGAAGGAGTAATTTTGGTGCCTTATAGTATCATTGCTAAATCATTCTATCAGAGTTCTTCACGCAGTGCCTGGGATATGGTTTCTGTTCATCAGACTTAACAGTGATATGATGAGGGACACAGAGGCCGGCTGCTTGCCTTCCTTACCCCTCTGCCTAAGAAACTTCCAGATGTCTGTGGGTTCCAGTTTGAAAACACAATTTCTAAGGTAACCCTAGTGACTGTAACGTGGAAATTCAATTGGGGTCCACATTGGGTGTTATCGCGAAGATGATGGAGCCATTCTAACTTAGAACTGTTGTTCATAGATTAAAAAAAAACAACCCGTGGGTTATAAAGTGGAGTGAAAACTGCATCTCATGTTTTAACATGCACTTGTGTTGTTTTCTGATGTTTAGCATTTAATTTTAATGATCAGACTACAGGATGTATCTTTAGAACCGATAAATGGATTTTTTGCATCATGAAATACCAAGTTTGTTGTTGGTCTTAAGGGTGTCGGCTCACACTCGGGATTTATTTGCCTCGTTTTCTTTATAATGCTGAGAAGATGTGGTTGAACTACAATAAGAAAAAACGTTCTTGACCATGTTGCATGAAGAAGAGAGAACATGATAGGATAGACGTTTATAATCTTAATGAAGATAATGTTGGAATTTAGGAAGTTGTGCTACTTTGTTTTTCTTTTGAAGACTACCCTTGCTGCTCCTTTTGTAGCCCATGCTTGGTTATCTCGGTAAGCCTGGCACCCTTGATTGATTCTGTGATTTCTTCTAGACTTACTTCTTTCCAAGGTCTCAAAAATCACTAGGAAATTTGATATTTTCTCTTCTCCAAGGTCACACGAACTGTGTCCCTCAGAGAAAAATAAAAATAGGTTCCGAAGGAAAGCTTCCTGGATGGATGCTGCATCCACCTCCCAGGCAATCACCTGGAACCAGTTTCCAGGGGCTGACTCTCCCAGGCAGCAGCCCTGCAGCCCTCCTTTTCCAGGCTGGCTCCCTCTCAGTAGGGACTGGCCCTGGGCTTCGAAGTCCAGTTGGTGAGTCAGCCTAGAAGGTTCCGGAAGGCCCTGGGTAGCTGTCCTGTGCCACAGATTCTTCTCTCCCGGGGCCTTTTCTCGCCTGCATGCACATTTCTGCAGAGAGAATTGTGCTGCGTGGTTTGCTCTCCCTGGGCATGTCCTCACACAGGTGTCAGGAGCACGTGTGCACATGTCCTGAATTGCACTCAGCATTTTAGCCGTGTGATTTAAGAATGGGTGGGACAGACAGGGAGGCAGTGGATGGCCCTTGCTTTAATGGCACATTATTTTTCATCGGCTTTCAGAGATGACCTGACACCACTGCACACTTGTTTGTTTAGAGCCATTGCTCAGGCCCAGCTCCCGCCTCAGCACCCACATCCTGTGGGAAGACTCGGGGACTGGCAGACAAGTGCCCAGCTCTAACTTACGTTGTTTGCTCCATTTTTATTTATTGGATTACTTCACCCACCTCCTTTTCTTTTCGGTAGGGGTGGGGTGCAGTGCGTGGTCCAGGAATGTTCTGAACCCGGGTCTCCCGCATGGAAGGCGGGCATTCTAACCGCTCAGCTACCCGTGCACCCCTCTCCCTTCTTTTAAAAAAGAAAAATCTCTTGATGGTTTTAATATAGACAGAAATAGATCTCCACAATTGTTTTCGTATCTCTGTATTTCACGAATGCAGCGAAACTATGGAGCTTTCAATGGTCTCACCTGTCTGATTCTCCTCAGAAACATACTCTGGACTTGGGCGGTTAGTCTTTTCTCCGTGGAAGTCTTGATTTTTTGTTTGCTTGTTTAAGATATTGTCATGAGCAGTATTCATAGGACTTGGGTTAGTGTTCATGGTTTATTTTGGCTGTATATTAAAGAAACTTTGGAGTCATTCCCGTTAGTGATTATGTATGGCTGTGTTGGTGAACTTTTGGGATATTTGGAAGTTTGGTTTGGGAAGTAGAGTGCTCTAAGGCTTCACCTGGGGGCATCCAGCTGTCGCCTTCCCCCGTTGTACACACTTTAAACCTTTGTCGGCTTTGGGCTCCCCGGAGGGCCAGGGAAAGGCCGTGGATTGTACATTTGTCATTTCAGATGATTTTCTGGTTTCAGAGCTCTCTGGGTCCTGGTTCCTTCATCTGAGCTGCGGTGCAGCCATCTCAGTGCTTTGTCCACAGAGAGCCTCAGATTATCCCTTGAGTTACAATTTCTATTAAAATGAAAATTGTTAATTACTGACTTTTTGTAGTGCCATATCTTGTTCCACAAGTCTTGTTTTATACAGGGTAGCAGTTTATCCATATCTGACCAAGATGTCTTAATAATCTCACAGCAGAAGGCATGTGCTCTAATCAGAAGTGACAGAAGACGTGTTGGTGAATGACTACACGATTTTACGATTCATCGGGTTTTTAAAGGCATTTAACTTCCTTACAGTCCCATTTCTACTTAAAAACATTATTAGAAACTCTTGCACACATGTAAAGAAATGTGTAGTCAGATGTTCATTGTAGCATTGTTTGTGATAGCAAAGAGTTGTGAAAAATCTAAGTAGAATGGATACGTTTAGGCGAGTATTGTACTACAATCAGAGTGAATAGAACTACGTGCATCATCATGGCTTCATCTCAGAAAATCTTGAGGGTGATAGAAGGTTGCTGGAGGATTCATGCGATTTGTTGAGGTTTGTATATTGTGTGAACACCTGTAAAAATGCATCTTGTGTTGACAGGTCACGTATAGTTTAGGATTAGACAGCGCGGCAGGTGCGGGCCTTGGGGGTGCTGGGAGGACCGGTCCCTCGGCCGCTCCGCACGCCCCAAACGCTTCTAAGGACACATTAGTTGCTGTTGGATTCTTACACAGTTAGCTCAAAAATGTTTCTTGGGAGGAAATCATAAAATGTCCGAGCCCATCTCAGTTGGGCTCCTTCCGGCTGCTGGAGTGCGCTCTGGGAAGGAGCAGCCACCCTGCAGCCCTCCCATGTCTGAGCACTGCCCAAGCCCGAGGCCCAGCTTCTCACCTACTCGGCCCGCATGAGGCTGGGTCCCAGCCCGTGGGCAGAGTGACCCGGGGCGCCAGGACCCAGGCCGCCCATGTGGGGCAGAGCGGGGAAGCAGAGGCTTGGTGTTCCAGAAGCTGCATTCCCGTGCCTTGTCACCAGGTGAAGGGCTCCTGGGCTGCTGCTTCAGGTATGCGTTACATTCCGTACTTGCTGTACTAGGCTGCGGCCCCTCGCAGGCTCTTGGCGTCAGCTCTCAGTGGCTGGAGCTTTGTCCAGAGGCTGTTGGGCTGTAACAGCGTGGAACCTGCTGGTGGCCTCGGCAGCAGTGGACATAGGCTCACCGTGGCGGTGATTGTGCTCGTGTGTCGGCAAGCAGGGGAGAGCAGGTGGGACCAGTGGGCTGCCCTGGTCTGCGGCCTCCCGCGGGGTGAGCCCATATGACGTTTGTGAGAATCTGCAGTTGTCAGTTTTCAGATGGCACAATTCCTGCCTCCGAGCACCAACCTGACTCCTCGCCCCGGCTCAGAGGTCAGCCCTGGGATGGACAGCCTCTCCGCGGGGCCCCCGCTGCCCCCCGCCCCCCGCCCCGGCCTCCACGCCCAAGCCCAGTGAGGACCAGTCGGAAGTGACCGTGGGAAACGAGTTGTCTGGTGTCTGGTGCATTATAGGTTTATTCCTGGATGATTTAGTTGTTGCTGATTAGGCTTGTTTTGCTCTAAGCAGCCACTTGGAGAACCTTGTAGTTAAGTGAGGGAATTATTGATCATCTAAACATAAGGAAAGCAGAGATGATAGGTGATTCTCTTTTTTCCTTAGTAGGCATTTTCTGCAGAAGGTCTGCTGTTTGAGAGGACAAGTGAGCAGTGTGCTTCTAGGCAGACAGAGCTCTCCCCAAGGGTCGCTGCTGTTCTGCAGCCCAGAGCACTGCTCAGAGCCCTCCAGGCAGTGGCGGGGGCAGGGGTGGGGGCCTTGCAGGGACAGGCACTGGGCAGTGGGGAGCCCCGGCCGTTAAGGGTCCACTGGGCTTCCCGCTGGACATGGTACTGTTGGCCAGGCCTCCTCTGTGGGCCGATGGCACAGAACGGGGCACCAGGGAGGGCACGTCCAGGCTGGAACTGACCCCCACCAGGCATGGGGCTCCCAGGGCGAGGGATGGACAGGCATAAGCCAGGTGGGAGAACGTGGCTCCTTGTCGGGAGGAGCTGGGGGTAGGAACCCCCACAAGCTTCATGGAGGTAACTCTTGCCAGTGTGGACAGCTGGCTATGAAAACATGTCTGCAGAGCTGGGCACAGGAGCAGGGGATTCTCAGCTAGGGGGCCTGGGGGGGGGGGCGGGGGCAGGGCGTTGTAGGCGGGTGCCTGCCAGGGGCTGCTGCTGCACTTCAGAGCGGGTGAGTGTGGATGTCCAGGGCAGGGCATGCTGCCCCGTGCACGGGCATCTGGGAAGCACAGGCATCTGTTTGAGTGGCTCGTAATGTCAGCTCAGCTCATACAGTGTCAGCGAAAACAATGACGGAGTCAAGAGTGAGTGCAGACATACCTCAGCAAGGATCTGCTGTCTGGACCGTGATTCGGTTGCTTTCCAGAGCACCCTCGCTGGTTAGCCTGTTTGGTTTGGGCACGTGGTCTTGCAGGCGTTTTCTAACAGAAAGTTGTGTATTTAAGATGTTACCCTTGTGTTCAGCGCCTTCCCCATCTGTCCGCCCAGGAGTTAGGCCTCTTGAGGCCATCCTTGAGAAGACCAGTGCTGGCAAGGGTCTCCCAGCTCCCACTGCCGCTGGCCAGCGTCCCTGGTGCATCCTCGCTGTGTGTGGGGACACGCGGAGGCCAAGCGCTGTGTGCAGCAGTGCTGCTTTCCTTGGAGGGGTGCTCGGTTCCCTGCAGCTGTGTCCCCGCGGTAGGGACTTCCTCAGCTTGTGGCCACGGCTTTGCCCTGCTGATCTTCTGTCGTGTGTGGCCTGTGTGCTTCTTGGCTCAGTGCGATGCCGGGTCCCGAGCAGCACCTCTCCTGTGCTGTGGCGCCGCCGCGCCTAAGCCTAGGCCCTGTGGCACCCTGGGTTGCTCCCTGGGTCGGGGCCGACCCGGCTTTCCTCATGGCAGACTTGGCTCCAGCGCTCACCCTCTGTGGCCAGCTGTCACCATGATGC
>PVIY010053456.1:0-14671 GCA_004026745.1 Myrmecophaga tridactyla | reverse complement strand
CCACCCCATTCCCAAGTTAAGAATCATTGAATTAGTGCTATTTTAGTACTTATCAAACTGACTGTGATTAGTCTATTTATCTGTTTATTTTAGACCATTAACAACTGCGAGGGAGAAATTATATTTTCTTTCTGAAGCCCAGTACCTAAGCCTGACACATAAGTAAGTACCTATAAATATTTGCTGAAGAAATAAATGAGTATATTTATCATATTGCTTTGGACACTATTTTGTTTACAAATCTTTGTCAACTTTCCTCTTCTTTTCCCCTGTGGATTGGGACCCTCTTGAGAACAAGGGGCCTTGTTTTATTCACATGTATATTACATGACTCATGCACAAAGTGTCAATGTTTTTTCTTTTCACAATCAAATCAATCAGCACAAGAACTAGTCATGTAAAAATTCAATAGAATGGAAAGGTTCTAATCCAGGCTTTCAAGAGACAGCAGGAGGAGGAGGTGCATGTTTTCGAAAATACATAGATTAAAAAAAGAAGTAAATGGGAGCAGTAAAAAACTGTTCACACAAAAAAGAAACTATTCACATCATAGATAACTGCCTGCATGTAAATGCTCATGATTTGTTTTTTAATAAATCTACTTCCACCATTAGTAAACTAAACATAATACAACACATTAAAATGATGGAGCTAAAACTGCAAAATCATAGGAGAATAGGGGAAGAGACATATTACCTATTTTAAGGTCCATATTAAAATGCACATAACCAGGAAGAACTAAGAGGACACTAGATCTTTATGACCCTTTGGAGTGGTCATTTTAATAATAAGGCAATAATTATTTTCAGGAAGTTTATCAACATATAAGATGTTAATCATGAACAAAATTACTATTAAGCAGAAAATACGTGTCTTTTATATTTTAGTTTTTACTAGGAAATATAATCCATTAAGAATTAATCAGTTAAAGAAAACTAATCAGTTACATTGAATTGCTTTTTATTTTCTAGTTTTTATCTTTTTATCAAACATATTGATACAAAACAGCACATGTGCCTTGTAGAAAATTAAGAAAAAGTAATTAAATCAATCCTTCCAACTAAGGACCATCACTGCTAATCACCATCACACCTATATTTCCTGGTTTTTATACACACAAACACATATACACACACCTTTTTGTAACTGGACATCAAAATAAAATTACATTTTATACTCTTCCTCAAAATGCTTTTTTCAGTAAGTGAACTTCACCTTCCCTTTCAGTGAATTTTATCTCATCTAATATTGAGACTATAGTCAAAATAACACCTTCGACTCCAAATTATTACATAAATCTTGTTTATCCATTCAAATATCAAATGTAGGACCAAACTTTGCCTTAGGTTGTAAGGTCCCTTGAATTTTTTGCAATCAATCACAATCTCCTTTTCAGGATATTGACTTTTTAAAGAACCCAGGTCAATTATCTCTTATAAGATGTCCCTGGATTCGTGTGATTGCCTTGCTAATCTCTAATTTAACTTGTTCATCTTTATTGTGTATTTCCTGTAAATTGCACATTATATTAGAGATGAAATAAATTTGACTTAAATATTTTGCCTACAATAATTCATAAATAATGGAGAATACTTCATGTAGTATCATATCAAAACTTAATAGCTGGTTAACCAACTTGGCAGTGCTAGCATTGGTTCTTTTTTTTTTCTTTCTAACATGGGCAGGCTTTGGGAGTAGAACCTGGGTCTCTGACATGGCAAGTGAGAATTCTGCCACTAAACCACTGTCACACCACCCTAGCATTGTTCTTATACTAAATTATTTTGGTTTTCCCCTCCATTGTACAGATAAGCTTTTCACATTTGTAATGAAAAAGTAATCCATGAGGTTTCCTATTAGCAATTAACCACTGACCAGCTTGCCATCAACCATTTACTTAATGATTTTGACACAAATTAATACTACTTTCTTTGATCAATTAATATCATTTGGGTCTGTGATTTTTTCTTTTTCTAATTGTAACACTCCTTCTGCATTTTCTAACTATCATTGTGCTATAAGATAGCACTTTTCCTCAAAAATTGGGATATTTGATTACCCTGTAGATGAAAATATAAGCAAGTGAATTCTCATACACACCTGTGGGGAATATTTGTACCACCCTTTGGAAAACAATTTGGCATTCATTTTCTAGCCAAATTGAATATACACCAATCTATGACTTAGTATTTCCATTTTGGGGTGTAAGCATTTTCCACTTGAAATTAGAAGTCTATTTCTGTAAATTAGATATTTTATAATTAACTAAAAACCGTAGCAACCAAAAATTGCAAAGAGTTGAATGTCCAATTACAGTAGCATGAATAAATTGTTGAATAGTCATATAATGGGTACATCACAAAGAAAATGATATATTCAAATGCTGTAATACAAGTGACCCAGAAAACACTATATTAAACAACAGAAGACAGATTAAAATAATTCCAACAGTATCATTCCAGCAATATTAAGTTCAAAGTAGGCAAAACAAGACTATTGTATGAAGATGTACACAGAAATTGTAAAAGTATGAAGAAAAAGAAAGTTATGATAACAACCAAGCCAAGTTAGTAGATGTCTTCAGGATAAAGAATAGCTTTTAATTAGGGAGGAAACCACAGGCTGGATGGGCGTTCTTCAGTACTGTCAATGTTCTATTATTTATCTAGGTTATACCAGCATTTGTTTCATTAGTATTCATTAAATAGTACACATATATATTTAATCAACTTTTTTGTAAGTTTGTGTTTCACAAGAAGAAAAGGAAAAGGAGTGAGTGTAAAAATTAAATTTTAAGCATTAATAAGGGAAACAATACAGGATGTTCCTAAAAGGCACTGACATCTGCTTGCTTTATCTGATAATGTGTCAACACATATATGATTGAGCTGCAGAAGATAAATATAAAGACCACTAAAATAAGCCAGAGGCAAAAGCATTTACAAAAGGCCTTGCACTCAGAAAATGCAAAAAAACAAATTGAAACATGATGGATGGAAAGTTTTCCATATGAACAAAAAGCTTAAAAGATAACCTAAAATATTATTTTAGACATTATCCATGATGCCCAATAAATGGAAGGAGCCAAAGGGTACAATGACCAAGAAGCAGAATAGTGAACTTATATGATATGTGATATATTTATATGATGGAATATGGTGTGGCTTCAAAAAGGACATTGAGAGGCACAAAATGAACTGAATAAACCCAACAATGTGTGGTGCAAAATAAGCCAAAAATAAAAGAACAAATATACCAATGTCTCTTTCAGAAAATATTTATAAGAAATTTGGAGCCCAAATTGTAAGCCCTTATAGCAGCCACACTTAGTTTGAAGTTGAAAGTGTATTTCTGAATCAGCTGGTATTCCCCTGGAACTTTGAGTAGCTCTGTAACACCTAAGACCCAGAAATGGAATGCTGCAGCCCTGAAAGTTAGCTTAGCTATATACTATTAGTTAAAGTAACTGGAAAAGGGACAGGTCTTAGAGATATAAATGAAGCCAATCTGGCTGGGATTAAGGTAAATCAGAATACAGGATAAAAGATGGTAGTTGTATGTACTTTAGACCTTCACCTATTGTATGAGACCAAAGATTTCTTATGTCTAAAACCTAAATTTTCTGTAACACAATCTAAATCAATCTATCTGGATAGCTCATTTAAACAACCCAAACTCATGGAGCACAGAATGGAAATGAGGCCTTGTTATTCCATATGGCTTAATGTAATGCCTGATACATCTCAGACAATGTTGGGCTGATAATTTTAAAGTATTGGTTCAGTCCCCTGAGGGTCCAAATTAAAAAATGGAACTATTAAACTTTCCCATCTGTTAAACCCCGGCATCCTCTCAACTATTGGGGACTCCCTAGAAAATGCGCCAAGCCCTTGAAATTGAAGCTTACACTTAAGAAATGTATTTCTCTAGTGGAGAAGACTACCTATAATTATGCCTGAGGCTTACTTCCAGGAAACTTCTTTGGTTCTCAGATATGGCCTCTCTCTCACTCTAATCCCAATTCTGCAAGGAAAAACATGACCCTCCCCCCTTGGTGGAATGTGACATTCAGGGCTGAAAATCTCCCTGACAATGTGGGGCATGACTCCCAGGGATGAGTTTGGCCCTGGCACCATGGTATCAACAATGCCTTCCTGGCCAAAAACGGGGAAAGAAGTGTAATAAAATAAGGCATCAGTGGCTAAGAGAGATCAATAGGGTCAAGAGGGAATTCTGGAGGCTAGAATTATACAAGCCTCAGTTTGATAGTGCTAATTGCCATGGTTTGCTCATAACCAATTCTACTCCTGTTAACTCTTAAGAACACCTAGGGCTCAAACAGAGACTATGTAAAAAGTTTCATGTGCTAAGTTTGCTTTCCTGGAACCTACAACTTCTAGAGGGTTCCTAGGCTAGATAAATCCTGAAACCCAGAGGGATCAGCTTCTCCAAGATTATCAATTAATTACATCTCCCTATCCTTAATGTCATTGCCCCTTCTCAGCATGAAAAAGTCAGAATGGGAATTGCATAAATTTCCCTACAGACTGGGGGAAGGATGTAAGGAGAAGGAGGAGTTATAACAGAGAAAATAGGATTTACAAATGTGCAGGACTGCTAAATCACTATATTGGTATCTCTTCTGGCTTCCAGTGTTTTAGAGCAGCTAGAAGGTAAATTATGGTTTCTTCTTTCTTTTTTTGTATATATATTATATTTCACAATAAAAAATGTTTAAAAAGACATTCTAAAATATAACTGAAAATTAATATGGACATAAAATTATAAAACAAATAAAATCATAAAACATAAAAATCATAAAATCATGAAATGAATGTGCAATAAATATTGAAATTTTCAGAACATGCTGCTGGTGAAATTCAAATGTCACTTTCAATAATTGAAATAAATCTTATTTTACACAGAAAGCAGTAAACGTGCAGTAATTCATTACTATTTTATATACTAAGACTTTTATTTTTGACAGAAACAATCAAATAAGCAGCAAATTAGTATATTCAGCTTGAAAAGAAAGTGTTCCATCATGTCACCACTGTTTAAAATTCAGTTTAAAATAAGTGTTTTCTTTCTCAACAGTTCCACTAGGCTCAGGCATATAAGGCAAAAAGTTTGAAAGCATTCTGCTAGGCCCTCTGATTTCCCATGAAGCATTGCCCTCTCCTGGGAATGTTGTGTCACATCTGCTCCTACCATTTTCCTATGGTACCAGGTGTTTGAAAACATTTCCACCTTCTTTTTTTTATCATGAAATGGTTCTATCTTCCTCCAACAAAATTTCATTTAAAACTCCTGTCAGTTGTACACAAAGTGAAGATTTCTATGATATGTCTCCAAGTAAACTAAAATGTTGCAACCTATTTTGCCTTTACAAAGAAAATAATAAAGCAGTAAAGCATATATTATCAATTTTTTCAGATTATTCAAAGTACAAGTGGGTTACAATTTAAAAGTTTTAAATTCATTTGTATTTTTAAAAACAGGTATCCAAGATTGTATATATGAGCAATGAAAATGGATTTAAAAATTGTGTTCCAAAATTTTTAGCCTTGAAAGTATATTCCATAATTAAGTAGTTATTAAAAGAAATTATTTCCTTATTCCAATGATGCCACCATCACCCAAAACTAGATTTAAACTGCTTGTATAAAATTGCTTTCAAAAGATGCTTAAGGGAAACATAAAACCTGTTTATTTCATAAAAAGAACATTTTTTTTATTTATAACATTACTCAGTTTGGTCATCAACAAAATTTCCAAACTTTGGTTCTGAATGTTACTCTTACTTTAGAACAGATATGAATTTTACAACTAGTTAAAGGTTTTCAACCACTGAGGATGGTTTGAAGCTCTGTGTACCTCAGAGAAGATCATATTCTTAAGTTTAATCCATTCCCCTGAATGTTAACCTATTGTAGGTTGGGACCTTGTGATTAGATTACTTCAATTGAGATGTGACCCACCTCATTCAAAGTGACTCTTAATCCTCTTACTTGAGTCCTTCATAAGAGGATAAAAGACAGAGAAATCAAAGGAAAACTTTCCAGAAAAATTGAGAGACAAGGACACAGCACTCAAATGCTGAAATGGAGACACTGAAGCCATGAAGCTGGGGGGGGGGGGGGAGAAAACAGGAGAAAAGAAAGAGATGAGAAGATGTCACCATGTGCTTGGCCATGTGACAGAAGAGTTGAGAATTACTGTAGCAGGTCTTTGGGGAAAAGATATCCTCTTGTTGATGCCTTAATTTGGACATTTTTCACAGCCTTAGAACTGTGAATTTATAGGTTAATAAATACCCATTTAAAAAGCTAATCCATTTCTGGTATATTGCATTTCATCAGCTTTAGCAAACTAAAACAGAGGGTATTCAAAGGAATATGATATGTGAATTTAAAAAGGTACAGCCACTATCGAAAAAGTGTAATGGTTCCTCAAAAAGTTAAACATAGAATTACCTTATGAACCAGCAATTCCACTCCTAAGTATATACCCAAAGAAACTGAAAACAAGGACCGAAACCAATACTGTATACCAATGTTCATAGCAGTTTTATTTACAATAGCCAAAAGGTTGAAACAACCCAAATGTTCATCAGCAGAAGAATGGATTTTTTAAATGTGGTACATACACATAGTAGATTATTATTCAGTCATAAGAAAATGAGATGTTCTGAGACAAGCTGCACCATAGATGAGTCCTGAAAACATGCTGAGTGAAATAAGCAAGGCACATAAGGGCAAACACAATATGATTTAACAAATATGAATTATCTAAAAGTAGATCAAAGTTTACTAGGGTTTGGGAGAAGAGGGGAAGTGAAGTTGTTGCTTGGTGGGTGTTTTGATTTGCTAAAGCTGTCAGAATGCAATATACCAGAAATGGATTGGCTTTTATAAAAGGGATTTATTAAGTTGCAAGTTACAATTCTAAGGCTGTGATAATTTACTCATTAAGGTGCCAACAAGATGATAACTTCTCAGAGGGAAGGCAACACCCAGGTCACCTGTCACCTGGGAAGGCACATAGCTGGCATCTGAGTTCCTTGTTCCCAGTTTGTTGCTTTCAGCTTCTTATTCCAGTGGCTTTCTCCCCAGTGTCTGCTGGTCTTCAATTTTCCCTAGAAAACGCTGGGTTTCATCTCTTAGCTTCCCCTGGCTCTCTCCAGGTTCTTATTATTTCTCTGAGTCCTTGCTTAGCACCTGGGGTATACTGTCTGTCACCAAACATCTACACTCTCTGCTCTCTGTGTGGGCCCTTTTAAGAACTCCAGTAAACTAATTGAGACCCACCTTGAATGGGCAGGGCCACGTCTCCATGAGGAAGCAACCTAATCAAAAGATCCCATCCTGCAATAGGTCTGCCCCCCACAAAATTGGATTAGGATTAAAAGAAGATGGCTGTTCTGGGGTACATAATAGTTCAAATCAGCACAGTGGGTATAGAGTATTTGTAAATGTTGGAAATACTTAAATAAAATTAATAATAATGAAAATATAATCAATACTTTTAACAAATTTTGAAAAAGGAGTTCCAAAAAGAGTTATAGCAACAAGAGATTCATTAGAATATGTGTATGTGTGTGTGTGTGTGTGAATTAAATTCCAGAAAATTACAAACTTCTTTTTGAAGTGAAGAGACAAAACAACTTTATTCATCATTGGTGCTATAATGGGAAAAGAAGAAAGCTGTCAAAAAAAAAAATGGCTAAAGGGCGGGCCATGGTGGCTCAGCAGGTAAGAATGCTTGCCTGCTGTGCCCGAGTACCCGGGTTCGATTCCTGGTGCCTGCCAATGTTAAAAAAAAAAAAATGGCTAAGAAGAAAACTGCCAAAATTTAAGGAATTTTCATAGACCAAGTGCAGGCTAGTATGAGAGTTTAGAATTCCTAGAACAAGAAGTGCACCCACCCACCAATTCTTTTCCATAGACCTTCACAGAGTGGTCATGAAAAATATTGGAGTTAGGCCAGAAACATTGAGAGAAACCTTAAGGTACTTTGGAATTTACACTGAAGAGTCAGTAGGCACCTACGCTGGGTAGAATAAGGACAGAAATGCTGAGAGCCCTGCTCCATCAAGACACAGGCATTCAGAATCTCATGAAATGTGAAAGCAGGGAAAGAGAACTGGGAGAAAACTCTAAGTACTCTGACCTTATACTGACGTGTTAGTTTTCTGTGACTGCTATAACAAACTATCACAGCTTAAGTAGTTTAAAACAGCATAACTTATTTTCTTACAGTTCTGGAAGCCAGAAGTTCAAAATCAAGATGTCAGCAGTGCTGCACTCCCTTTGAAGGCTGCAGGGGAGAATCTGCTCCTTGCCTCTTCCAACTTCTAGTGGCTCCAAGAATTCCTTGGCTTGCAGCTATTTCACTCCAATCTCTGCCCCATGGTCACATTACATCCCCCTCTTCTGTCTCAAATGGTGCCTGTTTCTTTCTTATAAGGATACATATGACTGCAATTAGGGCTATCTAAATAATCCAGGATAAATCCCTCCTCTCAAAATCCTGTACTTAATCACCTCTTTCACCTTATAAGGTGAAGGTCATAGGGTCTGGGAATTAGGGCCCAGACATATCTTTGGGGGGGCACCATTCAGCCCACTACAAGTAAGGAAGAGACTGTGATGATCTATGTCTGGAGCATAAGTACAAGGGGCTTATCCATGGACTGTAACAGAGAAATTCTCTAGTCACTTGGGGGCCTTAGTGAAACAAAAACAGTGACTAATTTTGACTGAGGTGATGGAAAGAGAGCTGAGAGATATCCCTCTAAGGGGCAGAAAAGCAGAGCTTGAAGAGAGCGTAACACAAAACAAGAGAATGGAAACAAATCATCTAGGCCTTCATGTCACAATTCTTGCTAAAAAAAGAAAAGTTCTGGTCCCATGCTCAAAACATTTGAAGCCTGCAGTGAAAGAAATCTAACTAAAAAAAAACTAATCCTAGACCTGTGTCATATAGGGACTATACTGACTCATCTCCTCACATCCATGGCATGACAGAAGAAGCTGTGTGCCCTTTTCTGGGTGCAAACATTTTTTTTTTTACCTCATTTCTATTGTCCTATTACATACAATGTCAAACTGATAATCAAAAAATGAGACACGGAAAATAGAAAAAAATGTGACCCATTAGCAAGAAAGGAAACAATCAATAAAATCTGATCCAAAGATGGCCCAGGTAATACAATTATCAAAGAAAGACATTGAAATAATAATGGGGATAAATATATTAAAGAACCTAATGGAAAAGGGAGACAGCATGTGTGAACAAATGGGGAATTTCAGCCTAAAGATGAAGACTATAGAAAGGAGTCAGATGGAAATCCTAGAAATGAAAAATAAAATATCAGATGAAGAATTATTTCATGGGCTTATTAGCAGACTGAACACTACAGAGGAAAGAATTAATAAATTTGAAGACAATAGAAACTAAAATACAAAGAAAAAAATTAAAGGGAGGGGGACCAGAGCATCCAAAAACTGTGAAACCATATCAAATAGCTTAACATGTATGTAGTTGGAGTACCAGAATGAAAAGAAAGTACAAGGCAGAAGAAATATGGGAAGACATAATGGCTAACAATTTTCTGAAATGGATGAAAAACATCAACCCACAGATCTAAGAAGCTCAGTGAAACACAAGAAGAGTAAATACAAAGAACAGCCCAACTTGGACTAATATGGTCAACATGCAGAAATACGAACAGAATGTTTTGAAACCAAAGAACAAAGATATGTCGCATAAGGAATAATGGCAAAAATGATGGTTATTATCGGAAAAAATTGAAGGAATGCAGCAATGGCATGGCATCTTTAAAATACTGAAGGAAAGGAAAATGGTTAATTCAGAATGCTACATCCAGCAAACATCCTTTAAAAATGAGGACAAAATAAAGACATTTATGGGCAGTAAAAAGCTGAAAGAATTTATCACATCTCAGGAGACCAGTACTATAAAAAAATATTTTAAAAGTTACTAATGTTCTGTGTGTTTCTTTCAACAATTTTTCTCTTTCTGTTTCATTTGTGTAGATGCAATTGCTACATCTTTAAAATCAATCGTCATTTATTCTTCCTTGGCTGATGTGTCGTTAATCCTACCCAATGTGTTTCTCATTTCAGGTATTGTCATTTTCACTTCTGGATATCCAATTTGGGTCTTTTTTATATCTTCCAAGTATTTCCTTAACATGCTCAATCTTTACTCCAGCTTCTGAAGCATAGGGAATGGACTGTCACTGAATTGTATATTTTAAGATGGTTGATTTTATGTTATTTGAATTTAAACTGAGTTAAAAAATAAAAAGTTAAATTATCAGCTACAAAGAAACAAGATATTAAGATCCATAAGGATGAGAAAAATCACTCAATTGGAACCAATTCAGATGTGACACAGAAGGTAGAATTGGCAGACAATGACTTTAAAACAATTATTGCTTTCATCATTAATATTTCCATCACCCTACAAAAACCCATACCTATTGAGTGTTGACTTCCATTTCCCTATTCTCCCAGCCCCCATAACCACCTATAGTAAATGGAGTTATATCTCCCCTAGGAAAAAACAAACAACTTCTTTATTTTGATCCCCAGTCTTGTGGGAATGAGCCCATTGTAAATAGAACCTCTTGAAGATGCTATTTTTAGTTAAGGTGTGGCTCATCTGAAAGAGGGTGGGCCTTAATCCAGATCACTGGACGCTTTATAAAGAGGACACAGATGTCAAAGAAGCAAGAAAGGAGTGGCCTTTACCATGTTATGGGAAGCAGAAATAATGTAAGGAACCCCAAGGATTTCCAGCACCCAGCACCAGAAAGCTACAAACTTTGGTAATAAAGCATTGCCTTGCTGATGCTGATTTTGGACCTCAAAATCATGAACAAAAAAATTCCAGTTTTTAACCCAAAATCAATGGCTTAAACTGGTTTCTGTGATATTTGTGATGGT
This sequence comes from Myrmecophaga tridactyla, assembly GCA_004026745.1. Lineage (NCBI taxonomy): Eukaryota > Metazoa > Chordata > Mammalia > Pilosa > Myrmecophagidae > Myrmecophaga > Myrmecophaga tridactyla. The sequence goes on along the minus strand of PVIY010053456.1, from coordinate 3,695 downwards.
TGATTGGGGCAAACTAATACATCACCAATCTGTGTTTTTTTTTTGTCTCTATTTATTTACCTATTCTGGATAGTTCATATAAATAGAGTCATACAATATAGGACCTTTTGTATGGCTTTTTTCACTTAACATAATGTTTTCAAGGTCTATCCACATTGTAGCATGTATCATACCATTCTTTCTTATGGCTGAATAATCTTCCGTTGTATGTATGTACTGCATTTTGTTTGTCCATTCATCAGTTGGTAAACAATTAGGTTGTTTTTGTCTTTTGGCTCTTGTAAACAGTACTGCTCTGAACATCTGTGTGAAAGTATTTGTTTGAGTTCCTTGTTTTCAATTCTTTGGGGTATATAACTAAAAGTAGAGTTGCTGGGTAATGTGGTAATTCTATGTTGAACTTTTGAGGAACTTCCAAACTGTTTTTTCCACAGTGGTTACAGCATTTACATTTCCACCACTAATGTATAAGTGTTCCAATTTGTCCAAATCTCACAATACTTGTTATCTTCTGTTTTATTTTATTAAAACCATTCTAATGACTAATAATGTTGAACAATTTTCCATTTGCTTATTAACCACTTGCATATCACTCTTGGAGAAATGCCTTTTCAAGTCCTGTGCCCATTTTTTAATTGGGTAATTTGTCTTTTTGTCATTGGGTTGTAAGAGCTCTTTATATATCCTGGATACTAGGCCTTATAAAATATTACAAATGTTTTCCTTCAATCTTTAGATTAGGTTGCATTTTCACTTTTTTATAATGTCCTTTGATGTACAAGTTTTTAATGTTGATGAAAATCAATTTATCTATTTTGTTTTCTTTTGTTGCTCATGCTTTTAGTGTTATATCTAAAAACTCATTGCCAAATCCAACATTATGAAAATCAGCTGGAGGCCTTATAGAGAAAGCCACAAGGATAAAGTCACCAAGGAGGAGAAGTTGGAAGTCAAAACAACTCAGAAGAGAAAGGAAAGGATGTCACTACGGGACGGAAAAACCAAGGTACCTTAAACATTGCCAGCCCTCCAAAATGTATCAACCCCAGAGAGAAGCAAGCTTTTCTAGCTTTTGATACCAGAAGCCAATGAACTCTTGTTATTATCACTTCATTAAATTTATTTGTTTTAGCGCTGAGAAATGAAGACAACCCCTATTTATCTACTTTTCTTTTCATTTTTAAAATTCTTCTCTCACTCCTCTTATTTTAGGACCAAATATTCCCACATTCCCTAAGACCAAGTTCTACTCTGGGAAGAGAGTAGCATATGATGTCAAAAATCTCTTATAGATGCTAAGTTTGCAAATTTTTCAACTCTTTCAACAGACTTGCCCACCTTTCTCTAGACTTCCCCTATAAAGGAGGAAACACATATATACACAACACACACACGCCTTTCAAATTCATATGAAACTAGTAGATGTCTATGTTTTATCTTTCATCTGGAAATGCAGTTTAAGAATTTAATTAACAACTGAACTTAATCTCTGATGTCCCTCTTTTGGACACCCCTCTTCACTACAAATAAACATATCCATCACAGTCAATAACCATAAGGTAATTTAAATAAAAAGCAACACACTGCCTTCCTAAGAATACTGAAAAAAGTGTGCACACTCAGTTCATATAATGAATTGTCCAGAAGAAATAAAGGCAAGAAGGAAAGCAACATGGGATGTTATAAATTTTTCTATTATTTAAAATTTTGAGAACAAGGCTCTAGTAGATGTTCAAATAACTGTAGATCCTTTTTCTGAAAATTCAGAAATAGAAGAATTGACTAGATGTGGATTGTGCTGGTTTGAAGGCCATGTTTTAATCAAACTCCCATTTGATAAAGGCAGAATGACCCCTATGCAATATTGTATGTAATTAGATCATCCTTGGAGATGTAACCCAATCAAGAGTGGTTGTTAAACTGAATTAGGGGAGGCGTTTCTCCATCTATTTGGGTGGGTCTTGATTGGTTTACTGGAATCCTTTAAAAGATGAAACATTTTGAAGAAAGCCAGAGATTCAGAAAGAGCAGAGAATGCTGCAGCACCACGAAGCCGACAGTCCACTAGCCAGTACTTTGGAGATGAAGAAAGAAAATGCCTCCCGGGGAGCTTCATGAAACCAAAAGCCAGGAGAGAAAGCTAGTAGAAGCTAGTAGATGATACCAAGTTCACCTTGTGCCCTTCCAGCTGAGAGAGAAGCCCTGACTACGTTCACCATGTGCCTTCTCACTTGAGAGAGAAACCCTGAACTTCACTGGCCTTCCTGAACCAAGGTATCTTTCCCTGGATGCCTTTGATTGGACATTTCTATAGACTTGCTTTAATTGGGACATTTTCTCAGCCTTAGACTGTAAACTAGCAATTTACTAAATTCCCCTTTTTAAAAGCCATTTCATTCCTGGTATATAATATTCCGGCAGCTAGCAAACTAGAACATGGATGATGTATTATAATTATACAATTCTGTGCTAAAGTCAGACAGTGATTATACAATTCCAATAGCTAATCATCTTCATTTGAAATTCATATTACATGTTGATGTCAATAAGACAGAAAGAAAAAGTGGACTGCATAACATCCATAATAATGGGGTTTTTTTGTTGTTTTTTTTTTTTTTACGTGGGTAGGCACTGGGAGTCGAACCTGGGTCCTCTGGCATGGCAGGCAAGCACTCTGCCCGCTGAGGCACCATGGCCCGCCCAGATAATAATGTTTTTATTACTTCAGTCATTCATCTTTTAAAGAATAAATGTTAATAACAGCATCTCATGAAGCTTTTACTCCTCAAAATATTTTAAATTTTACTCTAAGAGGTAAGAATAACAGCACTCATTCTGAATGTCCCCTTAAATATTTTAAGAAAATCCAGCAGTTTAATTTTGCCTCTTTCAAATGGGTTTGATTCTATTAAAACAAAAAATAGCTGTAAAATGAGATTATTCGGATAATTCTTTCAAATGAGTTTGAGTCTATTAAAGCAAAAACAGCTGTAAAATGAGAAGATTATTCAGATAATTCAGACAACCCTTTCCTCTGTGCTTCAATAAAAAATGATTTGTGGATTTGGATGATCTTTGACTTCTATATGAAAGAACTTTATTGAATACTCTAACTTTGAATTTTTGACTTCACATTCTTCTTTTAGCTGTATTCTATAACTAACCTTTGCTTTTGGAAGGGCAACCTGGCCTGTTGATAAAGCGTGAGGTTAGAATTTGAGACCCTTGGATCCAAAATGCTAATTTTATAATTTAAATTTTTTTAAAAATAGTTCAGCTTTGACACATGGTTATAGTCTCATGTATAACACAAGGCATCTGTGTTACCTAGGCCTGTCATTTGTAATACCACTTGTTTTCCTTTTAAGAAAATACTGGGAGACAAGTGAAAGAAGGTTACTTTATTGGAGGATTAAATTTAGATCTTCTCTAATTTAATTTATGTTCAAGTAGATCATTACTGTGGTGGGAAACACTTTAATGCAATGGTTACCTCCAAGTATTCTACCAGGAAGGTTCTCCCAGAGGTAATGGAATAGAAGGGCTCTCAGACCAAATTAAGATCACTGAATTTCACAGTTAGTTGAATCTATTTCAGATATACGGCAATAGGCAAAAGGAAAGAAATGCAGTTGGTTAATACACCCAGAACAGGGTTCAAGCAGAGCGAAGGTACCACACTGCCTGAATCCTGT
>PVIY010053455.1:0-14675 GCA_004026745.1 Myrmecophaga tridactyla | reverse complement strand
GTGTTTGCAGAGAGAGAGACGAGGCCGAGGAAACAGCAGAACTGGGCATCCCAACCACCCACAATATATTTCCGGATAGGATGTGAGCTGGGGAAATTGAATTTCCTAGTCCCACAGCCCAAGATCATCCCAAGTGAGAGTTTAGGGGCCACAAGAGCCGGCAGGCGCGCGAACGGTGGGTCCTGCTGGAAGTACTGTGGGTTTCTTATTAATGAATCCCACACCTGTAGCCAGACACAGGCGGACCTGAGGGGAAGAGGTGGCTCCTGGGCGCTATCTGCTGGGAGAAGTGGAAACTGCAGTCGACAAATTGCCTAGCTGCCTAGTTCTTAATAGAATTTGAGAGAATTGTAATTCCCACCTGAGTTCCAGGACTTGGTTTGTGGGAAAAGGACTGATAAACCAAGTCCAAAAGGGGACTTCTCCATACTTTCTCTAGCACTTGTCTCTCTTAGTTCATTTTAAACTCTTTTATTCACACGTCATACAGTCCAGTCCTATTGGAGTGGCTGGAGGTAAGTACCTGAAACTGTTGAGCTGTGTTCCACCAGCCTTGAGTCTTGAAGATGACGGTATAATGATATAACTTTTACAGTGTGACTGTGTGTGAAAATCTGTGTCTAATCCTCCTTTTAACTCCTTTTAAATATTGTGTGGCCAGATGAGTAAAAGAACATGGATTAAAATAAACAATAGGGTTAAAAGCGTAAAATAAATTGGTTAGATTGAAATACTAGTGGTCAAAGAGAGGTTGAGTAAGGGGCATGGGGTGTATGAGTTTTTTCTTTTTATTTCTTTTTTTGGAGTGATGCAAATGTTCTAAAAATAATAATGGTGATGAATGCACAACTATGTGATATTATTGTGAACCATTGCTTGTACACCATGTATGGACTCTGCGTGTACGAAGATTTGTCAATAAAAATATAAAAAAATAAAAGATCATATGGCCTCCTGTGGAAACAGCACACTGCCCTCTGGAGTGGCTGCACCTCTCAGCTACCCCACCGGCAACAAATAGTTATATCTCTTTCTCCACAATTTCTCTATCACTAGTTTCCTTCTGTTCATTTTAAACAGTTTTATTCACATATCATACAGTCCATCCTAACTAAATGGACAGGTCTTTGCCACTATTATCTGTAGGTAGACATGTCCTTTCCGTCCACAAAAAATCCATACCCCTCTCCCAAACACCCTACTTATGACATTTACTTTTGGTGTATTGCCTTTGCTAGATTCCATGGAAGCATATTACAATTTTACTAGCTTGCATTGATTGCACTTTTTCCTGTATGCCATTCCATTTTAAACACCTTGCAATGTTGGCATCCATTTGTGCTCCCTCATGTAAAAGTGTTTTAAAATTTGTACATTTATCACCATCATTCTCTACTGTAGGATTCATCAGCTATACTGTGCTGGTTTGAAAGGAAGTATGCCCCCTAAGAAAAGCCATGTTTGATATAAATCCCATTTCATAAAGGTAAAATAATCCCTATTCAATACTGTATGTTTGAAACTGTAATCAGATCATCTCCCTGGATGATGTGATATAGTCAAGAGTGGTTGTTAAACGGGATTAGGTGATGACATGTCTCCACCCATTTGGGTGGGTCTTGATTGGTTTATTGGAGTCCTATGAAAGGGCAATAGGAGATTCAGAGAGAGCAACACTACGAAGCAGAGAGTACACCAGCCAGCGACCAGGAAAACGCCTCCCGGAGAGCTTCATGAAACTGGAAGCCAGGAGAGAAAGCTAGCAGATGACGCCGTATTCGCCATGTGCCCTTCCAGCTAAAAGAGATGCCCTGGCTGTGTTCGCCATGTGCCTTCTCACTTGAGAGAGAAACCCTGAACTTCATCGGCCTTCTTGAACCAAAGTATGTTTCCCTGGATGCCTTTGATTGGACATTTCTATAGATTTGCTTTAACTGGGACATTTTCTTAGCCTTAGAACTGTAAACTGGCAACTTATTAAATTTCCCTTTTAAAAAGCCATTCTGATTCTGGTATATTGCATTCTGACAGTTAGCAAACTAGAACATATACCATCTCAGATTTATCTTGTCTTTCCTTTTGGTTTCATGTTGCCGCCCAGCCTTTCTTCCTAATACACATTCAGCCTCATTTAGTGCTTATGTTATTGTGCCACCATCAGATACTACTGTACTACCCATTTCTGGATTTTACAGTCAGTCCTGCTGCACATTCTAAATTCCTTCAGCACCAAAGGCTCAATTCCGACCCTCTTTCTATCTCCCGATAAACTGTGTTGTTAACTTGAACTCTCAAGAGTTCATTCATTAATGTTAGTTCATGTTAGTAAGACCTCAAGTATTAGTCCTTTTCCTTCAGGCTAATTTCACTCAGCAAAATATCCTCAAGTTCATCCACACTCTTACATGTTTCATTATTTTCTTCTGTCTTAGAGCTGCATAACATTTCATTGTATGTCTATACAACAGATTGTTCACCCACTTGTCCATTGATGGACATCTGGGTTCTATCCATTTCTTGGCGATTATAACCAATGTGCTGTAAACATCCATGAGGACATGTCCTTTTCTGCCCATTCCTTCACTTCCTCTGAATAGATGCCTAGGAATGGGATTGCTGGATCATATGGCAATTTTATACTTAGCTTTCTGAGGAACTGCCAAACTGCCTTCTAGAGCAATTGTACCATTTTACATTCCCAGCAACAGTAGATAAGCTGCCTCTTTCTTCTCATCCTCTCCAGCACTTTTGGTTTTCTGTTTTTTGATAACGGCTGTTCCACTGGGGGTGAGAAGAAATCTCATTGTGGTTTTCATTTGCATTTCCCTAGTAGCCTGTGAAGTTGAGTATCATTTCATTGGCCTTTTAGACATTTGCATTTCCTCTTCTGAAAAGTGTCCGTTCATGTCTTTTGCCCATTTTTTTAACTGGGCTGTTTCTTTTCATGTTGCATTGTAGAAACTCTTTTTAAATTCTGCATATGAAATGATTATCTGACATGTGGTTACCAAATATTGTCTCCCATTGCGCTGGCTACCTTTTTACTTTCCTGACAAACTTCTTTGATGCACAAAAGTGTTTTATTTCGAGGAGAACCCATTAATCTATTTTTTTATTCAATGTTCATGCTTTTGATATAAGATCGAGGAAATGACATTGGGTCAGTTGGAAGCTATTATGTATCCCAGAAAATCCATGTCTTTTAATATTCATTCAATATTGCTGGGAGGGATCATTTGGATTGCTTCCATGGAAATGTGACCCACTCAACTGTGGGTGGTAACCTTTGAATGGATGGTTTCCATGGAGATGTGTCTCCACCCACTCAAGGAGAGGTTGCTTATTGAAATCCTTTAAGAAGGAACCATTTTGGAAAAAGCTTGAGAGCCACTAGAACCAACAGAGCCCACATAGCCAAACACTTGGAGCAGAAGGAAATCACCTCCAGGGAAGCCTTATGAAATGATGAGACAAAGCTAGCAGACATTGCCATGTGCCCTCCCAGCTGGGAGAGAAATCAGAAACTTCATTGACCCTCTCTTTGGCGCTAAGGAATCTTTCTCTCAATGCCTTCATTTGGGCACTTTTATGGTCTTAGAACTGTAAACTTGCAACTTAATAAATTCCTTTTTTAAAAGCCATTGCAGTTTTAGTCCTTTGCATTCTGGTTGCTTTTCCAAACTAGAAGAGGTTGTGGTACCAGGAGTAGGGTGCTGCTGCAGTTCACAAAGACCAACATGTTAAAATGGCTTTTTAAATGGATAAGATGTAGATTCTGGAAGAGATGTGAGGAGTTTGATATAGTAGGCCTAAATGCTTTAAAGAGATTGTTGGTAGAAATATGGACTCCAAAGATACTTCTGATAAGGACTTAGACAAAGTTGATGCATGTATTATTATTGCAAACTGGAAGGAGATTGACCCTTGTTTTAAAATGGAAAAGAATCTAGCAAAACTGAAAACTGGTTTCAGATGGAAGTCAGATCTTAAAAGCCACGAAGTTGGAAATTTAGCAGAAGAAATTTCCAAACTAGAAGTGGAAAACGCCATCTGTCCACTCATTGAAACTTACAGTAAAATGCAAGAGGAAAGAAATAAGTTGAGAATTGAACTCTTGGATCCAAAGAAACCAGAAATTGATGTTGTGGGAAATTCTGAGCTTCCCAGAAGGGAAACCACAGAGAATAGTGCCCTATGTGCGGATTTAACAAATTCTGGAACAAGTCAGCCATTTCAGAAAAAGCCAAGATTGGAGATGGAGTTATCCAGGAAGGATTTGTGGAAACTTCTCTTGTCTGATGGCTACAATCCTTGCTGACTGCATAGAAAGAGTGTTGTGGGATCTGTATAAATGACTCAAGAATGGGCTGATGCCCTTCAGGGTTTATCTTCAGCTGGTAAGGTACATGGGGAGGTCTGCTAGCTTTCTCACCTGGATTCTCACTTAAATGACTTCCCCAAGGACATATTCATTCTGCATCTCCAAAGTGTCTGTATGCATCAAAGACTCCTATACACAACCCCAACATCAAAGAATGGAGGCACAGCTCCATTGAGACAAACTAATCAGAAGAACACTCATAATTGGGTGGGTCATATCTCCATAGAAACAACCTAAACAAGAAGGTGCCACACAACAGTACTGTAGGAGGATTAAAAAACATGGCTTTTCTGGGGTACACAACTGTTTCAAACCAGTACACAGCTCATTACGGCAGTGCTCTCACACATTGCCCATCATGGTCTCAGCCCAAAGCTTAAATGCCATGTGTGTAGACCCACCAAGCAGCCCCGGATATAATCAAGAAATTCCAGAGAGAGGAAAGGAAAGTGGCAGAAATGATAAATGATGCCATGAGCTCCTAGGGCTGAGCCTCATTCTGGTGCTAAGAGTTTCTAAACATCATAAATACTTGATGAGTTTTGATTCAGGCAGTTGTTAGAGATACCTGAGGTTTAAACTGGGAAAAAATATTTACATGTATTGGAGGACACTGATGATTTACACAGCATTTCCTTTTATTTCTGACAGTCTTTAAAATTCCTGACTGGTTCTTCAACTGTACAGGCAGGCAGGGGTAACTATCAGATGTAACTCCAAGCACAAATCCCCCTCTAGAGATTCTGAATTGGGGTTCTGATTCTGTAGGAAGCATTTGCACCCCTCCAAAACTGCTACTTTTATGCATCACCCTGTCTACTGACATCCACACTGAACAGTTTGAAACTGAGGCCCCTTTGTTCCATCAAGATACAACTGATGTTTCACTTCCCAAGTGCCCAGAAGAAGGTCTCATATGTGCTCACTAGGCACGCCTGTGGCAGGGGCAATGTATGGGTTCTGGGTCATAGAATGTCCTATAGCCACACTGAGAGCAGAGATGACCACTTAGCAAGAGCGTGTGGGCCTGCCCCAAGTCCTGCAGGACTGCATTCAGCCTGGCATGCAGCTCAGCACGTCTTCCCAGGTGGACAGTACCGTAAAGGCCCTGGTAGCTCTCCAGAGGAGCAGAATAGAAGCTGAGGTGTAGGCATCTTAGTCTGGAGGTGTTCCACAGTAGGTTCTCCAGGACAGCCATGGAGATAGGGTTTCCGCAGAAGCTGATGGACTTGAGTTGGTAGCAGCGGCCCAGGGCAGGCAGCACGACATTGAAATGGGCATCCGTGAGCCCACACTCATCTAAATCCAGGGATGGAGTGTGGCTGAGACTTTCTCCAGCAGAACTCTGAGTGGCTCTGGGTTCATATAGAGCATGAAAACACCACACAGGTCCAGTTGCTTTAGGTGACTGGTGTTCACACCCAGGGACAGGTCCATCAAGTCAGATTCCTGAAGTTGACAGTAAGTTATAGAAAAGGTCTCAAAGGGACTCATTAGTTGGCTGGGGAGAGACAGTGAAATGAGTTCTGGGAATTGTGCTGAAGGGTGGAGAGGTGGTGAAAGACTCAAAGCTCTAGCTGGGAGATGACCCATTCACTCAGAAAAAAGGTCCAGGGTCTTTGTAACCATCTGGTGATGATCAACCACCATCATGCCACAAAATGAAGAGTACAGGCATTCAAGTCTCTCCAATTTCAGGTGGAGATCTTTCAACCTCCCTTACTTGTTGTATGTCTGGTCTATTAATTACATGTCAAGGCACACTTTCCTCATCTGCCAAACAGAAATACTACATGCCTCTTACTTATGGTGTGTATGAATTCAGGTGATGACCAGCATGCTCCAGAGAGCCTGATGCAATTTCTCAATCAAGGGTGAATATCAGTGAATTTCAATATCAGACACAGCCACCTTCCAAATGCTCTTGATACTGGCCTCCTTCCAGTTGCTGCTTGTGCTCCAAGTTTCACTTTGTCAGAAGAGACCTAGTGAGAATTATTCATAAATGGTTAGCCTTGGTATCATCTGGCAACATCCCCTGAGGCTGCCAGCCTGCAGGGATTCATTCCCTCCCTGCAGTGAGGGAGTGACTCCATGTACCTGGATTGCCACCCTTGAACTTCTGCTCCCTCACCCTTATCTCCAAAAGCATGCCTTTTCCATATACTTACTCGCATGGAGTGCAAAGCAACACTTTGACAGACAGACAGGAAATGTAAGACAGCTTTGGAGGGACAGGCTCATGCTCACAAAGCTGGAGAGTATAAAGCTTAGTATATTGGGAACCTTCAAGTTTCATAGGCTTGCCTTTCTTCAATGTCCACATCACTTTCCCACACTGAGACAGCATTTCCCAAGGAAGAATTCCCAAACACACCCCGACTTGACCTGGACCCCCATTATCGAGTTTTCTTACATGGTGTCTCTTTCTCTCTTCTCTATCCCAGTTTATGCCTCTCCCTTTATCTGGGTGTTTGTGGAGTCTTACGCTTGGGGATAGGGCCCTGAACAAGATAATGTGAAACCCTTCTGGTGTCCCATTCACTCTGATGTTGCCAGTGGCTGGCACAGAACACATGCTCCTTGAGTGTTTAGTATAACTAATTGAGGCTTGCTCTGTTCTGCAGAGAAGCCTGGCCATCTATCTCACCTGAGCACCTGATCCAAGTGGCCTTTGAGGACACAGAGTTCTCATAGAGCCCCTGGAGTTTGTGCAGTCTGAGGATCTGATAGATGAATTGGGGGACGTGATGCTTTTCTTCAGCTGGGCAACACCAGGGAGGCCCACAGAAGTGGGAGACAAGGAGACTCTGAAGACTGACCATCTGGCTCAGTTGAGGGACAATGCTTCCCAGGAAAGGCCGTTTCAAGGTACAGCTCACTTCCAAATCCTGGATGCTGTCCAGGTGTACTGTTTTCTGGAGCTTCTTCAAGTTTTGTATTGGCATAGCAGAAACATTCAGTTTCCTACAGCAAAGTGGATGGAACCATTCCTCTTCTTGACCCACTTCATGAGAAATTCACCCAAGGTTTCTCTATGGAACTAAAGATTTATGACTTCCTCCAAGGGGGCCATCCTGGAATGGTTGTTTTTTGCCCCTTAGGCATGATCTGGGCATCCCATAGCTCTATGAATGATAACTCCTGGGCATTGTCACTGTCTCTGGACCATAAGTCCCAAAAGTCCTGACACACATTCTCCCGTAAATCTAGCACCTTCAATTTCCATCTCCTAAGGGGAAGCACGGGATTTGGTTAGGTGCTTCCACATCAAGTCAGAATAAGACCATTTGCCCCAGAATCTAGTCAAGGACAAGATAAACTCTCAAAGGCTCCCTTTCCTCATTTGTCAAACAGAAACACTATACCCTCTTATGGTGAAGAAGTAATCTACATTTGACCTACATTTTTTTATCTACATTTGACCCCACATCCCAGATACCAGCTAGTCCCCTCCCCAGATCACCACTCTTTGCCTAACATTCCCCCATCAGCCTATATCCAGGAATTCTTCCTAGTATTCATTCCAGGAAGGGGAGGTGGTATGTACAGATCCCTTCAGTCACGTCTGCATGTTAATCAGGCCTATGCTGCTGGAAGCCCCTTCCCTGAATGAGTTCAGGAATGGCTTCAGGGCTGCCCTTGCTTCCTCACGGCACCATCAGAGCCTCTGGCCCATCCTTTGGGTGACCTTCACACCTCATGAACCCAGCTGTCTCTTGCTCTGACTCCCAGCACTCTGTCAGGCTCCTTGGCTTGCTCTTACCTGGGGCAAACCTTCTGTGCAAGCAAGCCATCGAGTCCTTTGAGGGCAGCTTCTAAGGTGTCTTGGTGAGACTTCTGTGTCTTCATCAAGGCCCCCAGTGGGAGGCAAGGGAAGGGCCAGGCCTGCACCATTGCTTTCAGCATCTGGCTGTGTCTCCCAGCAAAGGCTGCCAGGAACAATGGCGGGAAGAGCTCTGTGGGAAGCTTGTCCAGAGCCACGATGGCCAAGGCTGCATCCCTTAGCAGGCTCTGGCACACCAGCTCCAGGAGGGACCGAGGCTTCCTCAACTTGCTGAATCTGCTCCCAAAGGAATCCTGAGGTAACATTCATGAATAAGGCACCATTTTCAGATCATTCATGGGCAACTCCATCTTCCCCAACCCTTCAGAGTAACCAACTCAAGGCCAAAGTCACTGCTTTGGCAATGGTGGGTGATTCCTCAAATTACTCCACCTCCCCTTTGAGCTCTGTGACAAAAGTTCTAGCTCTGACTTGGGAACACAACTGCCAGCACCATGACATCTCCCCCCACTGGTCCATTGAATTTTCGTCTCACTGGGAATGAGCATCCCTGAGCCTGAACTTTGACCCATCACCTGCTTTGGGGAGTGGTTTCTGAACAGCTCTCAAGGACCTAAAGCAATGGTACTGGCACATCATTTGGGTATGTTCTCAGATCCAAGATATAGCCCAGCTGGAGGACACCTCTGAAAGTGGTGCCATTATTTTTCATTTTTCATTTTTTCTAGAAGGCCCTGTAAAAGCAGTAGACCTGTACTATATAGCGCTTGGAAGATAGAGATGAAAGCTTAATTACTAAAATCACAAAATAATAAATTATATGAACCATAATATCTGGAAACAGACTAAAAATTTTAAATGCCAGTCATCTATTTTTTCTTTTGTGCTTGTGCTTATATTCCTGGTATAAACCTCACTGGGTCATGGTGTATAATTTTTTTAATGTGTTGTTGGATTCGACTTGCTAATATTTTGTTGAGAATTTTTGCGTCCATCTTCATTAGGGAGATTGGCCTGTAGTTTTCCTTTCTTATAGCATCTTTACCCAGCTTTGGTATTAAAATTATATTAGTTTCTTTAAATGAATTAGGTAGAGTTCCTTTTTCCTCAAATTTTTTTGGAAAATTTGAGCAGGATTGGTATTAGTTCTTTTTGGAATGTTTGATAAAATTCCCCTGTGAATCCATCTGACCCTGGGCTTTTCTTTGTAAGAAGATTTTTGGTGACTGATTGAATCTCTTTACTAGTGATTGGTTTGTTGAGATCTTCTATTTCTTCTGAGTCATTGTAGCTTGTTTGTGTATTTCCAGGAATTTGTCCATTTCATCTAAGTCGTCTAATTTGTTGGCATATAGTTGTTCATAGTATCCTCTTATGATTTCTTTTACTTCTTCAGGGTCTATGGTTATGCAACCCTTCTCATTTTTTATTTTGTTTGTTTGCATCCTCTCTCTTTTTTTCTTTGTCAGTTTTGCTAGTGGCTCATCAATTTTATTGATTTTCTCAAAGAACCAACTTTAGGTTTTATTGATTATTTCTATTGTCCTTTTGTTCTCCCATTCATTTAACTAAGTTTTAATCTTTGTTATTTCTCTTCTTCCATTTGCTTTGGGGTTAGTTTGGTATTCTTTCTCAAGTTCCTCGAGGTGAGCAGTTAACTCCTCACTTCTTGCTCTTTCTTGTTTTTTAATAAAAACATTTAGGGCAATAAATTTCCCTCTCAGCACAGCCTTTGCCACATCCCATAAGTTCTGATAAGTTGTATTCTCATTTTCATTCGTCTCCAGATAGCTACTGATTTCTCCAGCAATTTCTTCTTTGACCCACTGGTTGTTTAAGTGTGTGTTATTTAATCTCCATATATTTGTCAATGCTCTCATTCTTTGGTGGTTATTTATTTATTTATTTATTTAATTTGCATGTGGGCAGGAGGCACCAGGGATCGAACTCCAGACCTCCAGCACGGCAGGTCGGAGCTCTGCCTGCTGAGCCACGGCAGCCGCCCTCTTTGGTGGTTATTGAGATCCAGCTTCATTCCACTGTGATCAGAGAAAGTGCTTAGAATAATATCAATATTTAAAAATTTATAAAGACCTGTTTTGTGCTCCAGCATATGATCTATCTTGGAGAATGTTCTATGAGCACTAGAGAAGACTGTTATCTCCTGGTGTTTTGGTGTGCAATGACCTATATATGTCTGTTCAGTCTAGTTCATTTATCAAGTTGTTTAACTTCTCTGTTTCCTTGTTGATCTTCTGTCTGGTTGTTCTATCTATAGCGAAGAGTGGTGTATTGAAGTCTTCTACTATTATTGTTGAAACTTCTATCGTTTCCTTCAGTTTTGCCAATGTTTCTCTCGTGTACTTTGGAGCTCCTTGATTGGGAATATAAACATTTATGATTATTATATCTTTTTGGTGAATTGTCCTTTTAATCAGTATGATAGTTTCCTTCTTTGTCTCTTATGATGTCTTTAAATTTAAAGTCTATTTTGTCCAATATTTGTACAGCTACTCCTGCTTTTTTTTGGTTATAATTGTGTGGAAAATTTTTTTCCTTCTTTTCACTTTCAATCAATTTGTATTCTTGTGTCTAAAATGAGTCTCTTGTAAGCAGCATATAGCTGGATTATATTTCTTAATCCATTCTGCCAATCTGTATCTTTTAATTGGTACGTTTAGTCAGTTAACATTCAAAGTTATTATTGAAAAGGTGTTTCTTGAATCCAGCATCTTATCTTTTTTTTTATTTTATTTGTCAGGTCTATTATTCTTTTCCCTAATTCTCTTTTTATTCTTTAAGCTACCCTTACTGGTACTCTTCGATTCTATGCCCTCCTCCAGACCTCCCTCTCCTGTCTTTTTCTTTTTCAACTGGCAGAACTCCCTTTAGTATTTCCTGTAGGGCTGGCCTCTTGTTGACAAATTCCTTCAGGGTTTTTTTCGTCCGTGAAAATTTTAATCTCTCCCTCAGTTTTGAAGGACAATTTGGCTGGATACAGAATTCTTGGCTGAAATCTTTCTCTTTCAGGATCTTAAATATATCATACCACTGCCTTTTCACCACCATGGTGCCAGCTGAGTAGTCTTGACTCAGTCTTATATGGTTTCCCTTGTATGTAGTAGATTTTCTCTTGCTGCTTTCAGAATTTTCTGCTTCTCTTCAACATCTGATAGACTGATTTAGCACGTGTTTTGGGGAAAGCCTATTTGGATTTATTTTCTGTTTAGAGTTCATTGGACTTCTTTGACTTGTATATTTATATCCTTTATAAGGGCTGGGAAGTTTTCCCCATTATATCCTCAACTATTTTTCCTAGCCCTTTACTCCTCTCTTCTCCTTCTGGGATACCAATCATTCTTATATTTGTCTATCATTTCTCTGAGATCCAATTCAAATTTTTCCATCTTGCTTGCCATTTGCTATTTAGAGTGTTTGAAATCAGTTATCCTGTACTCTAGTTCACTTATTTTTTCTTCTGTCTCTTTAAATCTGCTGTGTGTGACTCTAGTATGTTTTTTATTTGGTCAACAGAGTCTTCAATCTCTATGATATTTGTTATTTTTCAATTTATTCTTTCAAATTCCTCTTTATGCTCTTCTACTGTCTTCTTGATCTCCTTTATGTCCTTAGCCATCCCACTTGTTTTATTAAGTAGAGTTAAATGAGTATCTTTGATTAGTTGTTCCACTATCTGTGTCTCCCCTGGAGTTTTAAGCTGGTCATTAGGCTGGGCTATATTCGCCTGTGATATGTTTAGTGATCTTCTGTTGTTCTCATTGCATGTAAATATCTTGATTGATTTACTTTGGAAGTTGATTTCCTTCAGTCGTCTAAGGCCTTGTGTTTGTGGGGTGGATGTGTAGCAGGATGCAGGGTACGGAGCACAGCACAACAGTGTGGTGATGCGTTGCAGCCCAGGTATAGGCATAGGCTGGGGATGTTACGCTGGTGCTTTGTGAACGTGGGCGCCCAGCGACCAGGGAGGATGTAGTGTGCGGATGCACAGCTCTGGGGGTTCGTATCCCTGGTGTGCACTGGTCTAGGGTGCAGGGCCTTTTGCATACATGTGCAGGGCTTTGGCAGCAGGTCAGCATTATGCCTTCATAGGCTGGGGGTGGATATGACCTGGCTGCGCAGGTCAGCACTTTCTCAGAGCTGGGAAGCACGACTGAGCACCGTGCACATGCGCGGGTCTAGGAGTGCTGTAAATGGATGTTCCCAGAGTTGAGGAGCATGACGGATGGTCGAGCGCATACACGGGTCTAGGAGTGCCATAAACTGATGTGCAGAGTTTGGGGCAGGTGGAGTGTGGCTGTGCAACACTCTGGGCATGGGGGCAGGTGTAGCCTGGGTATGCAGGTTAGCTCCCACAGCCCTTATGCACTGGTGACAGCCTGCAGGGAGCAGGGAGGGGTGGTAGTGCTCAGGAGGGGTGTAGGAGAGGTGGGTCAGGCTGCACTTGGAGCACAGGGAGTGAGGCAGGTGGGGTGGAGGGTGAGTCGCAGGTCACAGGGCTGCATTGGTGAGGGTAGCTGTGCTGGTTTGAAAGGAAGTATGCCCCCTAAGAAAAGCCATGTTTTAATATAAATCCCATTTCATACAGGCAGAATACTCTCTATCCAATACTGTATGTTTGAAACTGTAATGAGATCATCTGCCTGGGTGATGTGATTTAGTCAAGAGTGGTTGTTAAATTGGATTAGGTGACGACATGTCTCCACCCGTTTGGGTGGGTCTTGATTGGTTTATTGGAGTTCTATAAAAGAGGAAATATTTTGGAGAAAGAGATTCAGAGAGAGTGGCACTATGAAGCAGAGAGTCTACCAGCCAGCGACCTTTGGAGATGAAGAAGGAAGACGCCTCCCGGGGAGCTTCATGAAACAGGAAGCCAGGAGAATAAGCTAGCAGATGACGCCATCTTCGCCATGTGCCCTTCCAGCTGAGAGAGAAGCCCTGATTGTGTTCGCCATGTGCCTTCTCATTTGAGAGAGAAACCCTGAACTTCATCGGCCTTCTTGAACCAAGGTATGTTTCCCTGGATGCCTTTGATTGGACATTTCTTTAGACTTGTTTTAATTGGGACATTTTCTCGGCCTTAGAACTGTAAACTAGCAACTCATTAAATTCCCCTTGTTAAAAGCCATTCCGTTTCTGGTATATTGCATTCTGGCAGCTAGCAAACTAGAACAGTAGCGTATTCAAGGAACATGGCTTGGCTTACTTCCTAGTTCCCGTCTCCCCATCTGTGTACTCCTGTGGGCTCCGCACTTCTGTGTTAGGCTCCGTTTTTCTGCTTCTCAGTTCGTCAGCTTTTGCAAACAGGGCCACCCTATATGGTGCAGAAGGCTCTCCCAGGTCAGTTGCACTCTTGAATCACTGTCTCAGTCGCCCTCCTGTCCCTTCTCTAACTTTTCCTTGGAGCAGAGCTGAACTCGACCTACCCTATTCGGCCATCTTCCCAGAACTAGCCACTGAGATTTTATTTTGTCTCATTTCTCTCTTCCCCCCTTTGGTCGAGAAGCCTTTCTCATTCCCATGATGCTGGGGCCTGGCTCACACCCGGGAGTCAGATCCCCAATTGCCAGGGATATTTATACCCATAGGAGTCATGTGCCATGTATGGCAGAGGACAGTGATTTCACCTGCCATGTTGGCCTAGAGAGAGAGAGGCCACATCTGAGCAACAGAAGAGGTTCTCTGGAGGTAACTCTTAAGCATAATTATCAGTAGGCTTAGTTTCTCCTTTGCAGGAATAAGCTTCAGAGTGGCAAACCCCAAGATTGAGGGCCCAGTCTATTAAATTGGGTGTCCCCATTGTTTGTGAAAATATAAGGAATTCCCCAGATGGGGGAAGTTGAATATTTCCTCCTTTATCCACAATCCCCCAAGGGGACTGCAAATACTTTTTTATTCTCTGCCCAAATTACTTTGGAATATATCAGGACATCACACTAACCTGTACAAACCTGAAGACCTCACGCCCTATTCAAGATTCCATGTAATTAGCGTTCGAGTAAACTAGCATACAACTTAGATAATGTGCTAACCAACAAGTAAATTTTGTAGCAAATAAACCTCTCTCTCTCTTTGGTCTCCCAGAGAAGTTGAAGTCTGAAAATATGGGCCAATTGATCCTTTACCCAGTATTCTGATTTACCTTAGTCATACCCAGACCGACTTCATTCACATCTCTAGCAGAATTCTGATCATTTTTCCAGCTTTTTTTTTTTTTTAACAGTTGCTAAAGGAGGTAATGTTGACTTTCAGAGCTTCGGTGTTCTAATGAGTCTCAAGTGTCACACAAATACATGAAATTTCAGAGAACAATCAGGTTAGGTACAAAGAGCTCAGTATCTCGGAATTTAGAAATATCAGTTACAACTCCTGTATATATGTGACAGCTGTAAGAGCTCACAACCTAGGACCCTTTACAATAGGTTCCAATTTGTTAACCCATGCTCTGGACTTTTAATTCTCTGAGTTTGTATACTATAGTTAGTCCAG
>PVIY010053454.1:0-14680 GCA_004026745.1 Myrmecophaga tridactyla | reverse complement strand
AAAATGTCCAAGTTAGAAGTGCCTTCATGCCCACAGGAACACGGGGTACATAGTTCAATACACCACATCTGGTATCAGACTTCCTTGGTGGTTTGGGGTTCCTCCTCCCTTCTCTGGCTTCCTCCCTTTATTCTCTGTGGATGCGACTCCCAATAAAACTCTTGCAACCTAATTCCATTTTACAGAGTGCTTCTTGCAAGATCTCGACTAAAATAGTTTCTTCCCCCTCCACCTTTATACCGTTTTCAGTCTCTATCTTAGCACTTTGCTTTTTCCTTAATAGCATGTTCACAGTTGTATATACTTTATTTATTACTTTGATTCTTTTCTTTCATTTTCCCCCACCCCAGACTGTAAACTCCATTAGAGCTGAGACCATAACTAACTGGTTCATTGCTGACCCTAACTGGCTCATCGTTGAGATAAATATTTATTGAACAGAAGAATTATTTTTTCTGCTCTGCAAATCATCTAATGGATTGACCTGTGTGTCCTCAAAATATATGTTCAAATCCTAACCCCCCAGTCCCATGAATGTGGCCCTATTTGGAAATAGGAACTTTGAAGATGTTATTAGGTAAGATGAGGCCAAATGGGATCAGGATGGCCCTAATCCAGTACGGCTGGAGTCCTTAGGAGGAGAGGAAATTCGGAAACAGGCAGAGAGGAGGTAGGCATGTGACAGAGGCAGAGCCTGAGCTTTGCCCCGAATTGCGGGCAAGCCACAGCCACAGGCTTTGGAGTGAGCCCGGCTGTCGCCTTGACTCAGTCCTCTGGCTTCCTGAACCCTCAGCCCGTCCTTCATGGCTGTTTTAAGCCATTTGGCTTGCGGGGGCTTACTAGGAACGCTTTCTGAATGTATTATTTTAAAATACATTTTATTACTGTTTTTCCAATTATAAAAGTAATGCTTGCTCATTGGAGAAAAATAGGAAAAATACAGAAACATATAAAAAGGAAAAAAAAATCCATAACCTTTTTGTTCCTCTGAAGCTTTTAGCATTTTAATAGCATGTGATTTAAATGTGTGTAATAGGAAAAATAAACCCACAGTTTTTTTTGAAGAGATTGTGTTTAATTACTACTATTTTGGTAATGAAACAACCCTGTAGAACCTTAAGTCTTAAAAATATAAAAGTATTGTAGACTGCCATAATTTACCTGGGATTATCTGAGTTCTATAAATTTCCTTAAGTGGAACACTTACACATCAAGAATCCATAAATCCCAGAAGGATGCTTTTAACTTTGGAGGTGGAGGGTCATTAAAACTGGATTTTAATGATGTTAAATAAATGTTCGTTAGGATCATAGCCATTTAAAGGTAGGGATGACTTAGTTTTTCCTTTTAAAGATATGGAAGCGGTGACTTACCCCAGGCCCAGAGCTGCTAGTGTAGATTCAGCCTAGTCCTTGTCTTCAAACTCAGGTCCCTTTCTCAGTCCTCTCTCCCCTGCTGCCCTCATTTAAAGACCTTTAGCCAAAAGCATCAAAAGTTCCTACCATAGCAAGTTTACACAAACAGATGTACCCCATGTACTAAAGAAATATTTCCCAGGACGCTGGGTGAATCACATTTCTGGAAGTCAAATCAAACTACAAATTTTAGGAATGCTTTCTATTTTACAGGAAATCTGAGGTTAAACACCTCTCTGTCCCTCTTTCTCCTATAAAACAACCCCCAATTTATCTGTTCCATAAACTGTGTTGTAAACAGGGCAGCAAAGCACACCTGAAATGTGAAGATAAAACCTATTAAGATTCTTCTTTCAAATATGAGGTAGGGGCGTGTGTTAGTTTGCTAGCTGCCAGAATGCGATATACCAGAACTGGAATGGCTTTTATAAAAGGCAATTTATTAAGCTACAAGTTTACAGTTCTGAGCCTGTGGAAGTGTCCAAACTAAGGCATCCAGGGAAAGATAAATTAATTCAAGGAAGGCTGATGAGTCTGCAACACCTTTGTCAGCGGGGAAGCATACTAGTCCTTACTCCTGGGCTCTGTTGCTTTCAGCCTCTGTTTCTGTGGGGGTTCCTCGCTTTGCTTCTCCTGGGCTAGCTTTCATCTCTTGGTGTCCCTTGGCTCTCTCCAGGTTCTGGCTTGCTTAACATCCCATGGCGACATCTGCTGGGCTCCAGGCATCTTCAAACATCCGTGTCTCTGTTCTCCAAGTGTCGGCATCTGTGTCATCTCTGCTGTGACGTTTTTGTCAGCTCTGAGGCTTCTGTCATTTCTCTAGGCTATTGCTTCTGGCGTTTCTCCAAAATGTTTCCTCTTTTAAAGACTCCAGTAATTTAATCAAGACCCACCTGGAATGGGTGGAGTCCCATCTCCATCTTATCAGAAGTTTATACCCACAATTGGACGTGCCACATCCCCGTGAAGATAATCTAATCAAAAGATTCCAACTTATGTTATTAAATCAGGATTAAAGTAAATGGCTGCCTCCACAGGATTGAATCGGGATTAAAACATGGCTTTTCTGGGGTACATAATATTTTCAAACCAGCACAGGGTGATAGACTGATTTACAGATGTCTATGCAAGAGCTTTCCAAAATGAAGAGGAGGTAATGTCTTAGGCTTTTTATGCTTTTAGACAACATATAATTTATTTTTGTGCTGTGCTTCCAGAGTGTTCACTTTGAGAAGGTAGAGATCAGGAAAATAACACGATGCAAAGATAGAGTTCAGCTCCCAAATAAGATGAAGGTTCTGGTAGAATTTTTTTTTTGACAGTTTCGTATATTTTAGCTTCTAAATGTGTACAATTTATACACAGGACTGAAAGCTGGACCTTATCAATCTTACAGATAGTTGAAAGGAACCAACTCAACTGGATTTTCAGTCTGTAATTCATCACTTGTAAAAGAAATATTTTCCAGGGAAAAAATGTCTTCTTAAATGAAATAAAATATATATTAAAAAAAATACTTTAAGAAACATCTGAGGAAGTCCAATAAACATTATTAGAATTAAAATAAGCCAGCTGACTTGTAAAAAGTTTAAAATAAAGCTTTCCTGAAATCACACAATACATGAGACCATCATTGTGCAAACTTTAATGCTGTGTTGAAAATGATAAAATTATTTTCAACTGAACATCCAGAGAAAATTAAAACAAACTAAAAATAGATCTGTTAAATCTAGATATTTGATAAGTCCAAAGATATAAATCTTGATTTCCTGGCATCAAGTTTAAAACATGTTCAAATCTATTACAAGATCAGCTTCCTTAGGACACACTTTAAACAGCTTTGACTTGTATAAAAATGCAACATCCCACTTGAGAATACAATACTGTTTTTTTAGTGTAATTACTATATAACTCAGCAGTTTTGAACCGCTGGTGTTCACCTTAAATCATGAATTAAAGAAATAGCATGCTCTGCAGCCCTGCAAAATGGGCCGTCTTGTTACTTTTTCTCTTCTCAATATAAAAATCATGCAGCAATCTCTTAAAGCAACAGGTATAATGACCCATCTCCAAATATTCCACAGCAGCCATCTTCTGGGGAAGTTTCATGTGGTATCCATAAATCAGCCACCATTTCCTTCATGCAGAATAAGATAGCTATTTCAGTTTCAATTCTGGTCAAGGATGACTTCTGAAAACCGTGACAAATGTACACAGTTACTGACCAAAATGTCTCCTTACAGGATGTGGTTCATTTTATAATCACAATCCATCTCAATTCTTCTGTTTAGAAAGTACCGTGCTTTCCATTTTTCACTACTGGCCATACATATTCTATGAAATCATGTATGATAGCAGGACATGCTTTTTCTTCATTGTAGTTAGGCATGGCATCTGTGATCATATTTCCAAAATCTGGTAGGAGTTTCCAAGTGTCTCTTGGGATTGACCTTTTGTGACATTCCAACAGAAATGTATTTCAATTTAGATCCAAAGATCTAAAAATTTAAACCTCCCAGATAATACTAAATTCCAATATGCAATGGCCAGTTCTAAATCTAGACCTTTTTGCCCAGGCTTCTTCTTTTTTTTCTTATTGTAAACAGCAAACGAACATACAAACATTCTTGACATGGTTACAATCAGTGGCTCACAATATCATCACATAGTTGTGCATTCATCACCATCATTTTTTTTTGAACGTTTGCATCTCTCCAACAAAAAACACAAAAAATAAAAACTCATACCTGCCATACCCCATACCCCTCCCTCTCAGTGACCACTAGTATTTCAAGCTACTCGATTTATTTTATCCTTTGTTCCCCCTGTTATTTGTTTATTTCTTATCCATACTTTTTACTCCTTTGCCCATACCATAGATAAAAGGAGCATCAGATACAAAGTTTTCACAATCACACAGTCACATTGGGAAAACTGTATCGTTATACAATTATCTTCAAGAACTGTGGCTACTGGAACACAGCTCTACAGTTTCAGGTACTTTCCTCTAGCCACCCTTATACCCCATAAACTAAAAAGGGGATATCTATAAGAATAAACTCCAGGACAACTGCTCGACTCTGTTTGGAATCTCTCAGCCCCACTGACAATTTATTTTGTCTCATTTCTCTCTTCCCCCTTTTGGTCGAGAAGGTTTTCTCAATCCCTTGATGCCAAGTCCCAGCTCATTCTAGGATTTCTGTCCCATGTTGCCAGGGAGTTTTACACCCCTGGGAGTCATGTCCCACTTAGCGGGGGGATGCTCAGGCTTCTTAGCAAAGGTAAAGGTAAACTGATAAAAATCTTTAAACTTTACTGTGCCCTTCTGCTCTTGTTCCAATCTTGGCAAAAGAGCCTTTTAGCTTTTCTGTGCTATAGCACTCCAACTCTGTCATTGCCACCAACAAATCCATAATGAGTAGCTGTCTGAAAGTCCCACGCTGTGACCAAAATGCTGATCTTGGCAGAGTCCAAGCTTAAATCACCATAAAACTGTTGAATTCCATCAATTCTAATTTTATTTTCATTTTATGGTTCTTTTGTATCTGTTCTACTATCTTCTTGTCTATTGAATTTCTCATGGATTCTTCGTAGAATGAGTCTGGCTTTTAGAAGCGCTCTGGTGCTACTTCTTGTTTCCACGCATCCTGCGTGAAATAGCAGTCTAGTAAATAACAGTAGATAGCAGTACTTTCACCAGCCTGAGTACTGTGTCCTTCTGAGACAATTTATGCTAATGCATCCTCCCTTGGGTGCTTCCCCATTTCTTGCTGGCTCCTGGCAGGGCTCCGTGGTTAACATTTTGGTACAAGAAAGAAGAAAGTGTCCCCTTTCAGCCCCTTTCGGTTAGGCCTTGGTGTTGCTAGGAGCTGGTCTGGCACTCACAAGTAGTGAGTTCTCTCATGTTGGACAATAGCACTTTCCCAAAACATCAAAATCAGATCAGGCCATTCCGTGACCAGGATGGATCAAACAAAGACAAGATCACCTCATAATCATGTCCCAACAAAGACAAAACACGAACACTGTCTGAACCAAAGCAAAAGACCAAACCTCCCCCATCCTGGCTAATATGAGTGACTGCTACTTCTTTCCCAATCACTTTCATAGCCCTGCTCTGTTCCTCCTGTTTCCTAAGACATATGATCTCATCTTGATTGGACAGTAAAACATCCAATTATAGATAAACCCTAATTTTAAAATTGCTCCTGCTTCCTGCCAACAACGAATTCAGACTTAAACTTTCCCCCAACTCCCCCTAACACAAGTCCAAATTCTACAATAAGAATTTTCTTATATGATCTTATTAAGTTCTTCAGTATTTGGCTGTGAGAAAAAATATAGAACTATTAAAATTTACCACCAGGAAAATACCAGGTACTGTGTCAAACATTAGAGACATCTAAATCAATAGACCAAGCCCTTGATCTTGAAGTTTGCTCTTCTGAAGCTTATGTATGTAGCAGAAAAGCTTAGACTACCTATAGGCAAGCCTAAGAGTTACTTCTGGAGGACCTCTGTTGTTGCTCAGATGTGCCCTCACTCTCTCTAAGCCCAACTCTGCAAGTGAAATCATTGCCCTCCCTGCTACATGGGACATGACATCCAGGGGTGAAAGTCTCCCTGGCAGTGTGGGAGATGACTCCCAGGGATGAGCCTGGCCCTGGCACCATGAGATCAAGAATCCCATCCTGACCGAAAGGGGAAAAAGGAGTGCAGCAAATAAGATATCAGTGGCTGAGAGAGTTCAAATAGAGTCAAGAGTCACTCTGGAGGTCATGCTCATAAAAGCTTCAGTTAGACATCACCACTTATCATAGCTTGCCAAACATCAACCCAAACCATTCCTGCCAATCCTAAAGTACACCTAGAGGGTTATATAAGATTCTACAAAGGTTCCATGCACTAGGGTAACTTTCCAGAAGCCCACAACTTCCAGATGGGTCCCTAGACCAGGTTAAGTCCTGAAATGCAGAGGGGCTAGCCTCTCTAGAACATCAACTAGTTCCATCCCCCTATCCCATGTTACTGACAGCCCCTTCCAATGTGAAAAAGTTAGAATGGGCATAGCCCAAATATCCCTAAAGAGAGGGATAAAGATCAAAGGTGATGGTGGAATTACACAGAGAAGGTAGTGTTTAACAAGTAAGCATGATTGCTGAATCATTATGTTGATATTTCTTTTAATCTTCAGTGTCTTGGAGCAGCTAATAGTAAAAACCTAAAAATGTGCAATTGTAACCCATACCAAACTCTGAAATCCATTCTACTAATTGTTGTGATGTGCTTTGAAATTTGTTGCTTTTATTTCTCACACACAAAAAAACATTGATTGTGATGATAAATGCACAGCTATATGATGATATTATGAACCATTGATTGTACACTTTGGATGATTACATGGAATGTGAAGATATAATATCAATCAATCAATAAAAGAAAATTCAGGGACTTTGTTAAAAAAAATACTTAAAAATTTCAAGATGGTGACATCAGAGCATCAAACTGAGTGCAGGGCCCTTGGGAAGGGCTGAGGCCTCTGTGACTGTGTAGGTTACAGGCCCAGGAGGTCAGTTCAGGTTTGCCATGGTGTGCACAACAAGTCAATACACTCAGCTTTGTTCAGTTACAGGTGTGTTCCTATGGTCTTTGGCTGGAGGGCATTGACAGGAATTTCCTTTCCATCTTTCATGTATACATGCCTTTTACCCAGATGAGAATCTCACTGTGCTGGTTTAAAACTGTTGTGTACTCCAGAAAAGCCAAGTTCTTTAATCCTCATTTCATATTGTTGGGTGGGATCTTTTTGATTAAGTGGCTTCCATGGAGATGTGACCCACCCAATTGTGGGTGGGACATTTTGATTAGATGGTTTCCATGGAGATGTGTCTCTACCCATTCAAAATGGGGTCACTTACTGGAGCCCTTTAAGAGAGAGCCACTTTGGAAAAAGCTTCAGAGTGGACACAGAGAGAGACCTTTGGAGATGCAGAAAGAAAATGCCCCTGGGTAAGCTGTTTTGGAACCAGAAGCCAAAGGACCAGCTGATGCCAGCCATGTTTCCTCCCAGCTGACAGAGGTGTTCCAGACCCATCAGCCTTTCTTGAGTAAAGGTATCTTTCCCTGGATGTCATAGTTTGGACACTTTTATGATCTTAGAACTGTAACTTGTAACATAACAAATTCCCTTTTTAAAAGCTGTTCCATTTCTGGTATATTGCATTCCAGTAGGTTTAGCGAACCAAAACACTAGGTCTCTCTCTTTTTCTCTAGCTTTCTAATTTTTCCTATCCTGTACTGTCTCATAATATTAAACATTCTTCAAAAGCTTATTGTCCCGGTAGCCATGGTTCTTGAAGATGATTGTATAATGATATAGCTTTTGTAATGTGTGGTATTTAGATTCAGTTGTCAACTTGGCCAGGTGAAGGTACCTAGTTCTGTTGCTGTGGACATGAGCCGATGGTACTTGAACCTCATCTGTTGCTCATTACATCTGCACTCGGCTAAGAGACGTGCCTGCTACAATGAATGACGTTTGACTTAATTGGCTGGTGCTTAAATGAGAGCACTCAATGTAGCACAGCCCAAGCAGCTCAGCATACCTCATCTCAGCACTCACAGCTCAGCCCAGGCATTTGGAGATGCAGAAAGAAATCATCCCAGGGAAACTTGTTGGAACCCAGAGGCCTAGAGAGAAGGCCAGCAGAGATCACCCTGTGCCTTCCCACATAAGAAAGAACCTCAGTTGAACTAAAACGCTAGCTGCCTTTCCTCTGAAGAACTAACAAAGTAAATCCCCTTTTATTAAAAGGCAATCCGTCTCTGGTGTGTTGCATTCCGGCAGCTAGCAAATTAGAACACAATGTAACTGTGTGATTGTGAAAACTTTGTGTCTGACACTCCTTTTATTTACCTTATCTACAGATGAGTAAAACATATGTAATAAAAATAAATAATAGGGGGAACAAATGTTAAAATAAATTTAGTAGATTGAAATGCTAGTCATCAATGAAAGGGAGGGGTAAGGGGTATGGTATTCTAGTTTGCTAGCTACTGATATGCAATATACCAGAAACGGAATGGCTTTTAAAAAGGGGAATTTAATGAGTTGCTAGTTTACAGTTCTAAGGCCGAGAAAATGTCCCCATTAAAACAAGTCTATAGAAATGTCCAATCAAAGGCATCCATCCAGGGAAGGATACCTTGGTTCTAGAAGGCTGATGATATTCAGGGTTTCTCTGTGGAAGGGCACATGGCGAACACAGTCAGGGTTCCTCTCTCAGCTGGAAAGGCACATGGCGAACACGGCGTCATCTGCTAGCTTCTTCTCCTGGCTTCCTGTTTCATGAAGCTCCCCTGGAAGCATTTTCCTTCTTCATCTCCAAAGGTCACTGGCTGGTGGACTCTCTGCTTCGTGGTGCTGCAGCATTCTCTGCTCTCTCTGAATCTCTTTCATTCTCCAAAATGTTTCCTCTTTTATAGGACTCCAATAAACCAATCAAGACCCACCCAAACGGGTGGAGACATGTCATCACTTAATCCAGTTTAACAGCCACTCTTGACTAAATCACATCATCCAGGGAGATGTTCTGATTACAGTTTCAAACATATTACTCTACCTTTATGAAATGGGATTTTGATTAAAACATGGCTTTTCTAGGGGGCATACATCCTTTTAAACCAGCACAGGTATGTATGAATTTTTTTCTGTTTTCTTTTTCTTTTTCTGAATTGATACAAATGTTCTAAGAAATGATCATGATGATGAATATACAACTATGTGATGATAGTGTGAATTATTGATTATATATCAAGAATGGAATAATATGGTAAGAATGTGTTTGTATGGTGTTATGTTTAGTAAATAAATAAGTAAATAATAAAAGAAAGATTAAAAAAAAGCATACTATTGATCAGGTTCATAATACTCGGTAGAATCTTAAGTGGATCTATACCCACATATGCAAATGCCACATTCCTTGTCTTTTTGTTTTTTTGCATGGGCAGGCACCCGGAGCTGAACCTGGGTCTCCTGCATGGCAGGCGAGAACTCTACCTGCTGAGCCACCATGGCTCACCACATTCCTTGTTAAAATCTGCCACGTATACCTGAATACTTTTATCTTAAGTTGAATAGCACCTCCCCCCGAATTCCGGTTCACCCAGAACCTCATAATATGAAATTATTTGAAATAGGGCCTTTGCAGATATCATTAGCTAAAATGAGTCATATTGGATTAGGCTGGGCCCTTAATCCAATGTAACTAATGTTCTATAGGAAGTTGGAAATTTGGACAGAGACAGACACAGAGGGAAGGTGGAGGCAGAGACTGGAGTGATGCAGCCACAAGCCAAGGGACTTCTGGACTAGCAGAAGCTGGAAGAGACAAGAAAGGATCCTTCCCTAGAGTTTCCTTGGGAGTGTCCTTGCCAACACCTTGATTTCATACTTGTGGCCTCCAGAACTGTGAGAGAAGAAATTTCTGTTGCTTTAAGCCAACAAGTTTGTGGTATATTGTTGCGGCAGCCACTAATAAAGAACAATTATCCAAACGTATGTGAGAAATGATCTTTTATATACTACACATCAAAGTATATTGAGAAAAAGCACATTTATAAACTTATTTTTTTGCATGGGCAGGCTCCTGGAACTGAACCTGGGTCTCTGGCATGACAGCAATATAAACATTTAAAAAAAATACTGATAGTATTAAAGAAAGCACTGAATAATGATTACTAAAATAATGTTCTTTAATGCACGCCATTTATATCTACTGAAGTAAATTATATATATAATGGGCAAGCACCAGGAATGGAACCCGGGTCTCTAGCATGGCAGGTGATAACTCTGCCTGCTTGAGCCACTGTGGCCCACCCTGAAGTAAATTATATATTTTTGTTGTTGTTTTTAAAGTAAATTATATCAAAAGCATCTGGCCATAGATGCAGAATTACAATGATGTTTAATTTCTGGGAGGTAATCATCTACTTTGAGGAGTGGTAAGGATTTGGGCCTGGCATGATAGGGGTCTTTAGGCCAGGGCACCTGCTCCACACTAAGCACCAGTTGTATTCGTTTCCTGTGGTTGCCATAGCGAATGACCGCAAACCGGGTGGCTTAAAACCACAGAAATTTATTCTCAAACAGTTCTGGAGGGCAGAAAATGCAAAAATCAAGGTGTTGGCAGGGTTGGTTCCTTCTGGGGGCTCTGAGGGAGAACCGCCTCATGCCTTTCTCTGTGTTTCTGGTTGTTGGCATAACTTGGCATTCTTTGGCATGTAGATGAACTGCTCTAATCACTGTCCCCATTTTCACATAGTCTTCTCTGTGTTCCTGTTTGTCCTTTTCTGTCTCTGATAAGGACAATCTGATTGGATTTAGGGCCCTCCCTGATCCAATTTGATCTCAGCTCAGTCTTTACCTTAATCTGCAAAGACCGGATTTCCAAGTGAGATCACATTTTGAGGTTCAGGTGGTCGTGGATTTTGGAGGGACACTATTTAACCCACTACACCAGCCATACTATAAAAGGGCAACTAGCATTTGCCTGCAACTCATTATCAAAGTACTAACCCCTTGCTGTAACCCGTTTCTCAAACTCCCATCCATCCTGCTCTCCAGTCTCGCACTCTTCCATCTTTTTGCTGCATCTTTCCCTGCCATTCCAGTACTTAATGCTTAATGTTGTTTTCCTGACTTTGGTTTTGGGATAACCTTGGTTCACCCTTGAGTCTCTCTCTGATTATGCTACCTCAGCCAGCCTTGGGCAAGCACCCTTTTCCAGAGATTGATGGACTCTGAACTTCCTGTTAATAATCACAAATTAGATACCATTTGCTGAGTGCTTCCTCTGGCTGGGAACTATCCTCAGTGCTTTCCATAAATTCATGTGAGTTAATCCTCACAACAATCCCAGGAGGTTGGAACTATCATCTTTTATATTGTTACAGGTGATGAAACTGAGGCTCAGAGAGGTTAAGTCACTTGCTCAAGATGACAGTGGTTCCATTGTGGTGAAGCTGGAATTTGGACTTTTCTGACCCCCAAACTTGTGCTTTAACTGTAGTGCCAAGCCAGTTTGTAAGCAAGACCTGAACTGTCCTGCCTTGATATTCGAACTATGGGTTCAAAACAAGGTTAAAGAGTTGGTATCAGTCAGGGTTTGATCAGAGGAGTAGAGTTGTCATGATTGTTACAGGAGAAGGGACGTAGTATAGGAATTAGAACTTTCCTTATCATAGGAGGAGCTGGGGAGATGAAGGTCTGGGACATGAAGTCTTTTTGACTCAGCAGGTCAGCAGGGCCAGGACAGGAGGTGGGTGCTGAACCAAGGAAAATGAGGACAAGCAGGAACCCTCTGAGCATCTCTGCAACCATCCACCATTGTATACAACGAGTGCGGCTTCATATCTGCCTTTGAAATCTCATACATATTCCTCTTTTGGCCAACTCTATCATGGACCCATAAGGAGAAGGGGATTCTGGGAATCTCCAGTGTAACCAATTGGATATAGCCCACTGCAGCGCAGAGGTTTAATCAATAATTCAAGAGAAGACAAGGGTTGGATGTGTAGTCAAGGGCCTAGATGTCTGTTTCCAAGTGAAAAGGTCTACAAAGTTCTTTGGGAGAAAGTTTATACTTCTGGCTTGGAGTTAAGAGCTAAGGGTCAAAGTGTTCTGTGAAAACTTGCCTGTGGTTTAGTAATTTTGGGGAAAAAAATGTTGTAGTTGGATGGAATCTTCCCCACAGAGCATGCTACCGATGGCTTTGGAAGCTTCAAGCAACAATTCCTTGCTTCCTTAGAGCTGTGAGTGAGTGCCGAAGCCTGGGCCTGACTCGGGAATTGGTTTTCCTTTCTTTGTTCTTTCTGTGTAGAGCAAGGCTAGATACAGCACTCTTTTGGCAGTTATTATACACCAATGCTCCCTATCATGAAACTACTAAAAATCCTTGCTTTAAAATCATAGGTTCCTGGGTTAGACTCCCTGCCCATGTGCTTCCCAAAATGAACAAACAAACAAACAAAAGCAAGCAAGCAAGCAAAGAATTCAACAAATGGTGCTGCAATAATGGGATACTCACATGGAAAAAGAATGAAATGTGACCCCTGCCATACAGCATACCAAAAAAAAAAAAAAAAAAAAAAAGCACCACAGTCTTTTAGAGCTGGAAGGAATTGTATAGATAATTTAGCTTCATTTTGCAAATTGTGTTCCACCAAAACATATATTCCTAAATGTTCATAGATGGTCCTGGAAAAAGGACCAGTAGGTTTGATGAAGGCAGCATACAATATATACTTTTTGGGGAATCCAAATGTACTTTAATATAGTAAAGTTTGAAATGCCTATTAGATTTCTAAGTAGAAACATCAACTAGGCAGTTGGTATATGATTCTGGATTTCAAAGGCAAGGTTATTGTTGGATGTGTAGATCTTGGAGTTAACATATCTAAAACCCTGGGAGCTGATGCGATTGCTAAGGAGAGAGCTTAGAAGAAATGGGAGAGTGGGCAAGGTCTGGAAAGCAGCAGCTCTTTTGTGCCCTCAGAGGGGAGGTCCTGAGAATGGAGTCAAGATGCAGAAGATGGTGTTGCTGCACCAAATGATAGAAAGAACCCAGGACACAGTTGGACATAGAAAGAAAGAAAGAAGGAAGGGAGCAAATGTCTTGTTCCTTTCACTATACTTTCCTCCTCCAAGCTCTCCACCTTTAAAAAAGAGATTATTAAAAAAAAAATAGCATTTAACATAAGCTTCCCACCCTTAAAAGAGTAACTACTATCAGCCTCCTGTGGATCTTTCTAGATGTCACCTATATAGATGTCTGTACATACATACCCTTCCCATTTTGCTTGTAAACATAGGAGAGCATATTATGCACACCGTTCAGTCTCTTGCATTTTTCACTTAGCAATGTTTCTTTCGTAGCAGACCCTATCTGGCTCATTCTTTTTGATGGATGTATGGTATTCCACTACGAGGCCCCTTCTGATGGGCATTTAGATTGCTCCAGGCTTTTGTGAGTGCATTGGTGCTGCAGTGACCATCCTTGCACTTGTGTCCTCAAGCAACTGGGCAAGAACATCCACCAGGCACAATGGCAATGGTGCTTCTTTCCAAACAGCCATCACAGCTTTCGATCCCTATTTCCACCACACTTTCAGGCATGGTTCACATTGGCTTTCACCTCTTTCTGCCACCCCTTAAATACCTACAACTTGGATTGCACCTTCTGGCACTGTGCTCTCAAAGGCCGCCAATGACTTCCTTCCTTTTTCCATCGCCTTTGACTTTTCTGTAGAGTTGGACCCCACTGCCCAACCCATGCAGAAGCTCTCTCCTTGCTTGGTGGTTATGCGAGATTGTCACTGACCTCTTTCCACTGCTCTACTCCTGCTAGTCCTGAATCCTTTGTCTGTCTTCCAAAAGGTTGCTTTGGACAGCTTAAATAGTAGAACCTGCCAGGCCAGCTCCAGCTCCCCATTGCCCCACTCAGCCAGCCTCATTCATTTACCTCACTGCTTCACCTCCCAGGGGAATCTGAGTTTTTGATCAATACCTAAGTCCAAACTCTTTTCTCAAGTCCTGCATTTTAAAAATTGTTTTTGAATCCTGCATTTTATTATATTGTAACTATTTAAAGTTTTATTATGCAAAATTTTAAAAATACAAAAAGTTATAAAGAATGCAAAAAAATACAGCAAAGGACAATGCCACAAATACCCATATTTCATCATTCAGCTTAAAAATATTCATCATTCAGCTTAAAAAATAAAATACTAACAAATTCGGTGAAGCCATGTTGGGCCTTACCCCAGAGATAATCACTATACTGAACTTGGAATTTGTCGTTTCCCTACATATTTTAAAAAAAATTGGTAACACGTATAATGTCAAATTTGCTATTTTAACCATTTTTAAGTGTACAATTCAGTACACTAGTCAAAGAGACATGTTTCCAGAGTTAACTACTTGTACAATGTTGTGCTACCATCATCACCCTCTGTTCTAGTTTGCTAGCTGCCGGAATGCAATACACCAGAAATGGAATGGCTTTTAACAAGGGGAATTTAATGAGTTGCTAGTTTACAGTTCTAAGGCCGAGAAAATGTCCCAATTAAAACAAGTCTATAGAAATGACCAATCAAAGGCATCCAGGGAAAGATACCTTGGTTCAAGAAGGCCGATGAAGTTCAGGGTTTCTCTCTCAAATGAGAAGACACATGGCGAACACAGTCAGGGCTTCTCTCTCAGCTGG
>PVIY010053453.1:0-14666 GCA_004026745.1 Myrmecophaga tridactyla | reverse complement strand
GAGCATTTCCTAATATAACTCATGTAGATAGTTTGATTGAATGTCATAAGTACTTGGAATCTCAGGTAGGACATGAGATTTTGTTGGTTTGTCCAGAGTGATGCCCCGATGAATCCCAGAGTGATTTGATCAGTGACTAGAAAAGTATTTGCAAGCCCCCTTCGGGGAATGGTGAGAGTGGGGAGAAATTCAACTTCCCGAAGTTGAATTCTTGATATTCTCACAAGCAGTGTGGCCAACCAAAGCTATAGGCTGAGCACCCAGTCTTTGGGTTTGTTCATATGAAACTTAACCCCACAAAGGATAGGTCAAGTCTACTTAAAATTTAGGCCTAAGAGTCACCCCCAAGAGAGCCTCTTTTGTTGCTCAGATGTGGCCTCTCTCTCCAGCCAACATGACGAGCAGTCTCACCACCCTCCCCCTCTCTGCCTGGGACATGACTCCTAGGGGTGTGGACCTTCCTGGCAATGTGGGACAGAGATC
Organism: Myrmecophaga tridactyla; assembly: GCA_004026745.1. Lineage (NCBI taxonomy): Eukaryota > Metazoa > Chordata > Mammalia > Pilosa > Myrmecophagidae > Myrmecophaga > Myrmecophaga tridactyla. Next base: position 14,183 of record PVIY010053453.1, on the reverse strand, counting down.
CTGGAATGAGCTGAGACTCAGCATCAAGAGACTGAGAAAAACCCTAGAATGAGCTGAGAATTAACATCAAGGGATTGAGAGAACCTTCTCGACCAAAGGGGGAAGAGTGAAATGAGACTAAGTGTCAATGGCTGAGAGATTCCAAACAGAGTCGAGAGGTTATCCTGGAGGTTATTCTTATTCATTAAGTAGATATCACCTTGTTGTTCAAGATGTAGTGGAGAGGCTGGAGGGAACTGCCTGAAAATGTAGAGCTGTGTTCCAGTAGCCATGTTTCTTGATGATGATTGAACAATGATATAGCTTCCACAATGAGACTCTGTGAATGTGAAAACCTTGTGTCTGATGCTCCTTTTAGCTACTATATCAACAGAAGAGTAGAACATATGGAATAAAAAGAAATAATAGGGGGAACAAATGTTAAAATAAATTTAGTTTGAAATGCTAGTGGTAAATGAAAGCGAGGGGTAAGGGGTATGGTATGTATAATCTTTTTTTTCTCTATTATCATTTTATTTCTTTTTCTGTTGTCTATTTCTTTTTCTAAATCGATGCAAATGTTCTAAGAAATGATGAATATGCAACTATGTGATGATATTAAGAATTACTGGTTGTATATGTAGAATGGAATGATATCTTAATGTTTTGTTTGTTAATTTTTTTAATTAATAAAAAAATTTAAAAAAAAATGCATGTGAGAGGACATATAGGCACACTTGCAAGGAAAAGAGGTGAGAGGTGATAGGCCTCAGCACTGTGAGTGTGCTAGTTAGAAACTGTTATGCACCCTAGAAAGCCATGCTCTTTTCCTAATTCAGTTGTGAGAGCAGACCTATTATTTAGGGTGGGATCTTTAGATTAGGTGGTTTCCATGGAGATGTATCTCTGCCCATTCAAGGTGGGTCTTAATCTGCTTACTGGAGTCCCTTAAGAAGGAATCATTTTGGAAAAACTTCAGCGTGTGATACAGAAATGCTGAACATCATCGACCTTTTATTCAGAGTTAAGGTATCTTTCCCTGGATGCCTTAGTTTGGACATTTTTATGGCCTTAGAATAAGCCCTAACTTAATAAATCCCCTTTATAAAAGCCAAACCATTTCTGGTATATTTCATTCTGGCAGCATTAGTAAACTAACAAAGTGTGGCAATCTGCTTTTACAGATTTTTTTTTTTAAGTCTTTTTTTAACTACTTCGCTACCCTCCTCTTTTCCCTCCTTTGTGGATGCTTGACCATAGCTGATTCATTCAGGTGGGATCAGTTTTCCCCCATGTGCTGTTTGTTGCTGTTCTTCTCAGTGATATCTTTCTCTTTGCAGCCTGACCACTTCTGAGAATTTGCCCTTTGCTCAGCCACCCACCAACCTAATTCTAAATCTGCCTCAATTTCCCCCTGAGAGATTTCTAGCTCCCTTAATCTTAAAGGAATTTGGGCCACCTTTTGTAGCTCCTTCAAACTATCAGTGTGAAAAGGCCTTACATGTGGGAACATAGAAGTCTCTGATTATACAACAAATTTTCTTTTTTTTTTTTTTTTTTTTGCATGGGCAGGCACGGGCAATCGAAGCCAGGTCTTCAGCATGGCAGGTGAGAATTTGGCAACTGAGCCACCATCACACCACCCTATATAGCCAATTTTGATGAGACTTTGTATTAAGCATTGTTACTGTAATGACTTAAGGCCTTTGGGATATTGTGATGGAATGAACGTATTTTAAATATAAAAAGACTCTGTCTTTTTGAGTCAGGTGTGGTAGTTTGAAGCTGTATGTACCCCAGAAAGACATGTTCCTAAATCTAATCCATTCTTGTGGGTGCGAAACTACTGTAAGGAGATCCTTTTGATGAGGCTACTTCAGCTAAGATGTGATCCACCTTATTCAGGATGAGTCTTCATCGTATTACTAGAGTCCTTTAGAGTTGGGATGAGTACAGAGAAAGGAAAAAAAAAAACAACTATGGAAGTAAGAAACTGAAAAAAAGAAACCCAGAAGGGAAGGGAAAGACCAGCAGATGCCACCATGTGCCTTGACCGATGGCAGAGAAGTCAAGGATTCTTGGCAGCCAGTATTTGGGAAGAAAGCATTCCCTTAATGATGACTTGATTTGGACATTTTCTCAGACTCTAACCATAAGCAAATAAATCCCCACTGCTTAAGCCAAACCATTTCATGGTACTAGGAAACTAAAACACAATTCAATAACGTTACTACCTCAAAATTATGTAACTCAAGCTTTTTATTTTCTAACGTATACCTCTCTAGTTCCTTTATTTATGCACTGTGTGATATACTCTCTAGACACTTCACCATCATCATCTCTTCTATTGACATTCCAAATTTTCAAGTTTCCTCCTAATAAAAACTACCCAGGATTTTACATATTACCAGGTTTATTTTGACCATTTCCAAGTACAGTGGGACCAGATCCCATTTGTTCTCGTCATTATATTTATATTTGTAGTGCAATATTTCTTTAGTTATTTTATGGGTGACATGAAAGTGTCAGATGCTACCCTCAGGATTGTTTCCAACCTTTAGCCACTTTAAGAATTAAAGCAGTAAAGGTTAAAAATGTTACCTCCAAGACAGGAAAAGAAAACCATAATGAGAGTGAAATGAAGCATTCTGGGTAGAGAAATGGACTGTGGGGAGCTCTTCAAGGAAGAAACCCCTCTTGTTTAGCCTGGGAGAATCACTGCTGTGTGGGAAAAAGGTATCATTTTTAACCTTCCAACTATTTGGTTTTATTTTGCTAATTTGTGTAAACTTCAGATCAAACTGAGCTTTCTTTTTAGTTCCACCAAAAGTGCCAATGCCTTTTAAGGGCATATCCTTGCCCTCCCCATAAGGGGGCCTCCTTTCATGATATATTAAATTCTTACATATACTTACGTCTGTTTCCATTCCATTTTAAAATTTTCCTCCACAAATTCTATCACATATTTTTAGAAATATCCCTTCAGGATTTTGTCACACTTATTTTTATTTATTTATTTATTTTTTTCAAAAATGTCTTGCCGTTTGGAGCAGGTTGGGGCTGTGAGGAACGTAGGGGCCATGCCGCCCAGACCCCAGGCCTGCCCGGCTCCCTCCGCGCCAGGATGGTGAACTTGGCGGCCATGGTGTGGCGTCGGCCTCTGCAGAAGAGGTGAGTGTTCACCCTGCTCTTCGGGCTCTCGCTTGTCTACTTCATCACCAGCACCTTCAAGCAGGAGGAGAGGGGAGTGAGAGATCAGAATCTCTGACAGATTCAAGACCATGATCAGCCCATTCTCTGGAAAGTACAGTTTAACCGGCAACAACGTCAACCAGGCAATCCATGCGTAATTCCATTCAAGGGAAGCACCTCATCACGGATGAACTAGGATACATTTATGAAAGGATTTGCTGGTGAAAGGCTGCTGTCATGTCCATGTGCCTAGCGCAAAGCCAGGCTGCTGTGATGGCTGTTTGTCTAATGGCTACTGCAGCGCCTAAGAGTCCTGTGTCTCCTGCTGCCTACAGCCCAGCAAGCAACTTCTCCTGGAGCACTTCCTCAACTGGGCAGCTGTGGCATTCCAGAACCTCTTCATGGCAGTGGAACATCATTTTGAATTGTATTTGGCTAAATGCAGGACCTTGTCCCAGAGCGTGCAACATGAGAATACCTATAGGGATCCCTTAGCAAAGTATTGCTATTGCGAGAGACCTCCTGAGCTCTGCCCTGCGTGATAGGTGCCGTGATAGGTGCAGAACTTAAAGCATGAGCGAAAAGAGACCCTGCTGAAGAACTCCAGCCTGAAGGCAGACGTCTACAATTCAAACCTAGTGCATTGGTCAGAGGACAAAGGCATTGTGGGAAACTACTTCTTGTATTTGTACCCTTTGGCTTCACTCATTGCCTGGACCTTACCAGATGGAAGTGTTCTGTAAAGCAACGTGGAAACTCCACCCATTCACATTCACAAAAGGCAAAACTGCAGGTCAAGCTTTAGGTGTTTTGACATTCTTGTATGGCTCTACCAGTGTTCCTGTGAGAGTGCTGTGACTTACGTTCTCTGCTATTGGGGGCCAATTTTTACTTATGGTTCTGATCTAGGCCTTTTCATCATAAAATTATTTGTTGGAGATCTTTGGGAGTATTGGGAAAGTGATAATGTTTTGTGTAGAAAAATATATTCAAGGAAATTATTTTTTATTGTCATCATTATTCTTGTTTGCCTGTGTTCTTGAGTTTCATGAGTTTAATTATCCTTTTGCCCAGATAAAATATTTTGTCTCTTAGAATGTGGATTTTCTCTTTAGGGGGTTATTTTTGTTTTTATTTTAACAGCATCTTCAGGAGTAGGCCTTCAGGAGTAGGCCAAGGAATTAACCGTATCCTGACACCATAAAATTACCTGAAAAGTCAAAGATACTGTTCCATACTAACGCTATGCAAAATTTCTAGCAGTTACCACATGCATGTAGGTTATTTTCCAGGGGTATTTGAATATGTTTGTGTACCTGTGTGAGAGAACAGTTTAACCAAAATTTCTGACTTATGTCCTGGAGTACTCTGTTCTCATTTCCTTTGAAAACACTGTGTTCTACTCAGCCACTGTACAAAGGGAAGCTCGGGAGAATCATGGACCGCCTTGTCCCTGTGTCCTGTTGGAGAGTCCCAGTATTAAGTCAGTTCTCAAATGGAGATACATTAGTGCCTTGCTTGTTCCCTTCATTCTTTATTGCTTTCGGCTTCTGCAGATATAACAGGTGCAAATACTCGGTTTCCCTGTGATTTGCAATTTAGTTTCATAGTTTATGTTTTAAAAAAAGAAAAGAAAACCCAACTATGATAGTGAAATTCATGTGTCAACCTGGTTGTGTTAAATATAGTTGTTTGGTCAAGAAAGCACTAGTCTCATGCTGGAGACCCAGGTTCGATTCCCGGTGCCTCCCGTGCAACAAAAAGAAAAGCACTAGTCTGATTGATACTGTGAAAGAGTATTTCATGGATTTTATAGCATCTGTGACTAAGTCTGCAATCAACTGAGGAGCTTGCCTTCAACAATGAGAGAAGTCTCATCTAATCTAGCTGATGGCCTTAAAAGGAGAAATACGATTTCAGCAGTCAGGAGGAAGAATTTTCATCTCTGCTCAGCTGGCCAGCTTCTTTGGGGGAATTAATCAGATACCTTCATCTGAGTTCCCAGGTTTGTGGGCTGTCTTATGGAATTCAGACTTGCCCAGTCCCATGGTTGTGTCGGAACTATCAGCTTTCCTGGAGAGTAAACTGTCAGGCAGTGACTTTTTTTAATTTTACAAATACACACTCCCCCTTCCTCTTCTCCCCTTCCCCTGGTAACCTCTAATTTGCTATTTCTAGTCATCTCTTATAAGTGATTATACAATTTTGTCCTTACATGTCTTATTTCACCGTATACAATGTTTTCAAAGTTCTTCCATGTTGCAGCATGTCTTATAACTTCAGTTTTTCTTATGGCCAAATAATATTCCACTGTGTGTATGTACCACATTTTGTTAATCAATTAATTTATTAATAGATGCTTTGGGCTATTTTGCCAGCTTTTGGGCATATACTTAGAAGTGAGGTTGCTCAATCAAATGGTAATTGTATATTTGACTTTTTGAAGGACTACCATTTTCCTTTTCATAGTGGCTGTGCCATTTTATGTTCACACCAACAATGCACTATAGTTTCAGTTTCTCCAAATCCTCACCAACACTTATTTTCCATTTAAAAACTAGTCATCCTTGTGAGTGTGACATGGTGTATCACTGTGGTTTTAATTTGTATTTCCCTATTGGCTGATGATGATGAGCATCTTTTCATGTGTTTATTGACCATTTGTATATCTTTACTGGAAAAAGATCTATTAAAGACCTTTGCCTATAAAAAAAAAAAGTCTTGCCAATTCTTCCCTGGATATTTTCCTCCAGATTAAACTTAAAACTTTTGTCAAGACCCCCCCAAAAATTATTTTTCCATCTGATTAGAATTCTGTTAAATCTATCATTGGTGAGGAAATTAACATGTCATTCTGACATATTTGAATCCTTATCATTTTCAGTAGACCATCCCAAAAGCTTTACTAAATTGTGTAGCTTATTATATTCGCAAGAACCCTGGAAGTAGCATTGTTATTCCCAATTTATAAAGAGTGAAAATAGGTCTAGGGGATTTTAAGCAGCAAATAGAACAGCCAGAATCCAAGGCTGAACTAATCTACTTCCAAGCCCATGATATTAATTATCATGATATACTGTAGTACAGAACATCTCTCCATCCATTCAAGAATCTTTTAATATACATCAGTAAAATGTTATAGCTTTTTTATATTCCTTTTCATTTCTTAATGCCTAATGTTATGATTTTTTGTTATAGTTGTGAATGGGATGCCCTGATTGTTTTGTCCAAATTGGCCATTACACTAAACCTAATTATTCATTTTGTATAACTTTCTTGAGTCCAGCCACTTTACTAAAGTTTATTATGCTAGGATATCTATGTTTTAAAAATTTATATCATCTACAAATAATAATTTGTTTCATTCTTTCAAAAATTCTAATTTTATTCTATTACATTAAACTTCTGTAACGCTTAAGTAATATAAGGTAAATAATAATTTAATGACAAGAAAGAGCTCTTGTTTCACCATTTAGGAAAGCTTTTAGTTTGACAATACTTCTCTTATTTTTTATTTGATTGTTTTTAACCAGGTATACATTAGACTTTATTAAATACCCTGTCAGTATTTATTGATTATTTTTTCTTAGTTAATCTATTGATGTGAAATAAATGCATTAATATTTAACCACCTTTGCATTTTTCAAATACAAATTGTTCATGGTGGAGTATTCTCTCAAAATAGGTAATATAAAGTTATTAAAATCTTAATTGGAATTATCTTTTCCATGAGAAATGAAATTGGAATGTAATTATTGTGTTTAGTATCTTCTTCAGGTCTTGGTATCATATGTAATACTTTATGAAATTATTTGTTTATTGTACCAGAGTGTCAACAAGAGTGCCAAGCAATTATAATATTCAAAGTAATATATAATAAAATATTAATAAAGACATCATATAGAAAGAAATGAGCATGAGTCTAGGGAAACCACAAGTATACTGCAGTACCTTAGAACAGTTAACACACCTAAACCTGAAGGAGTGAGTAGACAAGTAGTACCAGAACCTGGATTGAGAGAATAACTTAAAAAACAATCACCTTGAGAAGACCTGTAGCCTTTAGTTGGGATCTCAACCAGCCAGAGTTAAGGCGTTAGGAAGGAAGCCAAAGGAATAACTACTGTAACTTCCTTCCCCTCCTCTAAGGAGTTCCCATTTAGCTGGCCCCAAACCCAAAACAGAGGCAGGGGGTGTTTCTATGTAGTTCCTACAGGACAACATTTGGGTGCAGAAGGCAGGGTAGAGTGAGATAGAATAGTGCTAGAGCAAAGGGCATGCTGCTGTAATAAGCTGTTCTATCAAAATTTAAATGGAGTGTTTTCAAAGGTTATAGCCCTAGAGTATATATTTTTGGATAACTGGGATGCTTTAAGATTTTGTTCAAAATGATTGGATTAGAAAGTTTCTCTACACATAAACACAGGATTCCCATATACCACTTCATTATCAACACCTTATATTGGTGAGGAACATCTGCTGTAACTGATGATAGCATCTGTTACCATACCTACAATCTAACATGAACTGTTTAAATCACATTCAGATATATATTTCAGAGCTATATATTTCAGAGCTGTTAATTATGTCCACAGTGTTGTGCTACCACCACCGCCATACATTACTAAAACATTTCCACCATTCCAAATAGGAAACCAGTACATTTTAAGCCTCAACTTCCCATTCCCTATCCCCACCCCTGGTAATTTATATTCTAGGATCTGACACTATGAGTTCGCTTATTCTAATTGGTTCAAATCAGTTAGATCACACAATATTTGTCCTTTCGTGCCTGGCTTATTTCACACAACATGATGTCCTCAAGGCTCATCCACGTTGTCATATGTATTAGGACTTCACTCCTTTGAAAGGTTGAATAATATCCCATTGTAAGGTAAATATCACATTTTATTTGTCAGTTCTTTGATTGATGGACACTAGTTTGCTTCTATCTTTTGCCAATTGTGAATAATGCTGTTGTTAATATTGGTGTGCAAGTATCTGTTCAAGCCCCTGCTTTCAATTCTTTGGGGCATATAGTTAGTTGTCAGATTACCAGGTCATACAGTAGTTCTATACTTAGCTTTCTAAGGAACCACCAAACTGTCTCCCACAGCTGCTACACCATTTTATATTGCCACCAGCAATGAATGAGCGTTCCTATTTCTCTGCATCCTCTCCAACACTTGTTATTTTCCATTTTTTAACAGCGACCATTTTAATGGGTGAAGTTGTATCTCATTGTGGTTTTGATTTGCAGTTCCCTGCTGGCAAATGATGTTGATGATCTTGTCATGTGCTCTCTGACCATTTGTATATCTTCTTTGTTCAAGTCTTTTGCCCATTTTTTAATTGGGTTTTTTGTCTTTTTGCTGTTAGGTTGAAGAATTTCTTTATATATACTGTATATTAATCAGTATATATAATATACTGGCTATGTGGTTTATTGGCTATGTGGTTTCCAAATATTTTCTCCCATTGTGTGTAGGTTGTCTTTTACTCTCATAATAAAGTCTTTTGAGAAACACAAGTTTTTTATTTTGATGAGTTCCCATTTATGTTTTTTTTTTTATTTTGTTGTTTATACTTTGGGTGTAAAGTCTAAGAAACCACTGCCCAACAAAATGTCATGAAAGATGCATTACTATGTTTTCTTCTAGGAGCTTGATAAATCTGGCTCTTCTATTTAAGCATCTGTATGACAACTGAGACTCAGAGTTAGATTTCTACAGTGGTGAAAGTCAGTATTACACCATACAGCAACTGTTTAAAAAGCTGAAAAAGAGATCAGATTTTAATTAGAGATATGATTAAGCTGATCTGGTTAGGTTTGAAGTAAATACGACTAAAGGGTAAAGGATGATATTAACAGTGTTTTTTTACCTTTTTTAAAAATATTTTGATTGAGAAATATCCACACACATAGAGTCCAACCATATTATACGATCAATGGCTCACAATTTCATCACATAGTTGCGTATTTATCACCATGATCATTTTTAGAATATTTCCATCACTTCAGAAAAAGAAATAAAAAGAATAAAAAGAACTCATATATCCCAAACCCCTTACCCTTCCCTTTCATTGACCCACAATATTTCAATCTACCCAATTTTTATGGATTATCTCCCCCTATTATTTATTTTTTTAATCTTTTTTTTTAACTCATCTTTCCATACTCTGGATAAAAGGAACATCAGACACAGGTTTTCACAATCACACAGTCACATTGTAATAGCTATATAGTTATGCAGTATTTTTCAAGAATCAGGGTTACTGGAACACAGTTCAACAGTTTCAGGTATGTCCCTCTAGCCACTGCAATACATCATAAACTAAAAAGGGATATCTGTATAATGTGTAAGAATAACCTCCAGGATTAACTGTGCTTTAAAACGTCAATTTCTGTGTGAGACCAAAGGAAGAGATGTTTATTTGGTGCAAATTTTATATTTTTGGTATAAATTTAATCTATTGCTTTAATTTTACCCATATGGTCAGTTTATCTGAACACCATAATTACATGGAACCTTGAATAGGGAGTAAGATCTGGTTGGTTTGTACAGGTTAGTGTGATGCCGCAATACATTCCAGAGTAATCCGGACAGAAAATTAAAAAGTATTTACAAAGTCCTCTTGAGGGATTGGGGTAAAAATTAGAAATATTAATATTCCCCACTTTGGAAATTCCTGATATTTTCACAAGCATTGGGAACTGCCAACTTAATAAGCCACGCCCTTGATCTTGGAGCTTGCCTTTATGAAAGGTATTCTTGTAAAAGAAAAGCTAAGCCTACTTACAGTTATGCCCAAGAGTCACCTCCAGAGAACCTCCTTTGTTGTTCAGATATGGCATCTCTCTCTAAGCCAACTCAGCAGGTAAACTCACTGCCCTCCCCTCTACCTGGGACATGTCTCCCAGGGGTGTAAGTCTCCCTCACAGTGTGGGACATGACTCTCATGGATGAGCCTGGCCCTGGCATTGTGGCATTAAGAAGGCCTTCTTGGGTGGCTGCCGTGGCTCAGCAGGCAGAGCTCCGACCTGCCGTGCTGGAAGTCTGGAGTTCAATCCCTGGTGCCTCCTGCCCGTATGCAAATTAAAAAAAAAAAGAAAGCCTTCTTGACCAAAAGGCAGAAGATAAATGAAACAAAATAATGTTTCAGTAGCTGAGAGGTTTCAAATAGAGCCAAGAGGTCATTCTGGAGGTTATTCTTAGGCATTAATAGATATCCCTCTTTAGCTTTAGGATACTAGTATAGCTAGAAGAAATACCTGAAACTGTTGAACTGTAATCCAGTAGCCTTGATTCTTGAAGATGATTTTATAACTATTTAGCTTTTAAAGTATGACCATGTGATTGTGAAAACCTTGTAACTGACACTCCCTTTATCCAGTGTATATAGACAGATGGGTAAGAAAATAAAGACAAAAAATAAATAAAGAATGGGGGGGTAAGGAGTATGGGATGATTTAGATGTTCTTTTTTATTTTTATTCATTTTTTTGGAATAATGAAAATGCTCAAAAATTTCTTGTTGTGAAGAATACACAACTATATGATGATACCACGAACCATTGATTGTATACTTTGGATGATTATATGGTATGTGAATATATCTCAATAAAATCGCATTAAAAGAAAAAGAATGGCTCATGAGCTTGGGAATATAGCAACTGGAAAAAATATGGGGCATTCATGAAATGAGAAAGAAAAGGGAAGGAACCATTTTAGGGGAGGGTTGAGCCTACCATCAAGGGTTCCACTTTGTACAAGTTAAGTTGCAGATGTTGGATAACCAAATGAAGACATCAAGTAGACAATTGGACCTGTCAACAAAAGGAGAGACCCAGGTTGGAGGTGTCTATGAGATTAATCACACATGCAATGTATATAAAGTGATGGAACTGGAGGAGATCATCTAGAGAGAGAGTGCAGTTAAATACCCAGAACAGAGCCTGGGTTCAGACAGGACTCAGAAAACAAGCCAGTAAACAGACTCACAGGGAGAGGGACTTAAGAGAAAAACAGGCAGTATGTGGACACATAAGTAAAGAGAAGTGTTTTAAGAAGGAGAGAAAGGTAAACTTTGGAATGTTACTAAAATGTCAGTAAGATGAGGGTGAGAAGGGCCATTGGCTTTGGAAAGATGGCAGTCACTGCTGTTCTTGACTAGAGCATTTTCGCTGGAGGGGAGGGAACCAGAAGCCCAGTTGAAGTGAGTTGCAGACAGAATGATATGTGAGGAAGGAAGAGAGCAAGGAAAGGCACTTCTCTGGGTGAATTTTACAGTGAAGGCAGAAGATAAGTTGCATAGTATCTTGAAGAGGGTAGTTTAAAGCGTCTGTTTAGTTTTGCTTCATTTATTCAAATGGGAGATACTGGAGCATGCTGATAAAAATAGTCTAGTAAAGAGGAAAAATCAGTGGTGCTAGAGAAAGAGGGCATGATAGCAAAATCCTTAAGAAATGATAGGAAACAGGATCCAGGGGATACTTTTCCCATTCTAGCAGTGCTTGGTACATTATAGGTGTCTGGTAAATACTGTGGATTCTGTAAATACACACTACTCTGAATCTTTCTATTCCTAATTTACTTAACAGATACCAAAAGACAGAAACTTTATGTGGTCCATTTCCAGCTCTCATAGTAAAATTAGACAAGAAACAAAATTATCTAATAATATAGAAATTTAAAATACCACTTCAAAATCTTATTTAAGAAAGCTAGAGGATAAAACATGGGACTGTATAGCATAGTGAAACCTGTTGTGGACAATGACTGGCTAATTGTACAAATATAAGAAATTTCTTGCATGAACTAAAACAAAAGTACTTCACTATTATAAAGTATTAATAATAGAGTGGTAAATGGGAAAAACTACAGTTAATGCAAATTAAGGACTATAACAATATTATTGTAATATTCTTTCATCAATTGTAACAAAAGTACTATATCAAAACTAAGTATCAATAGTGGGGGGGCATATAAGGGGTATGAGATTTGTTTTGTTTTGATTTATTTTTTTTTATTCAGAGCAATGAGAATGTTCTCAAATTGATAGTAGTGGTGAATGCCTAACTGTGATTATATCAAGAGCCATTGATCGTACACTTTGGATAGATTGTATACTGTGTGAATAAAACTGTTAAAAAAAATCCTGTTGCTGAGACACTTTCAATCATGGGCCTCAATCCAGCGACTGTTCCTGAGATGATTGTCAAATGACATCATTTATTGTCAGTATCATGGCTGTGTTAAAATTATTTCAGGGGCAAGGAGGAAACAAAATGAATTTTAGACATTATATTAATGTTACATGCATTTATATACCTGCCTATCATTTGATAATTGAGACATGCTATAGAAATGTTATCTCAGTCAAGATTATGATATATGGGGAAAAAATCCTATATAAGGAAAAAGTAAGATATCAAAATATTTGTATGATCAAAATCTAAACATTACATATCAAAATTACTAAAATATCTCCAAAGTAATACTTAAAAGAAAATACACTTGTCTGAATACGCATATTAACTGACTACCCTAGAACTTGGGAAAGAATCAAATTATTAAGTCAAATACCATTGGAAAAAAAGAAATGATACAACTAAGAGTAGAAACAAGCACTCCTGGAAAGTGGAGATAAAGACGTAGTAAAATTGATTGCCAGAAGTAACAATTAACTAGGTTGAAGGGGTTAAAACAGCTGGTCTGCAATTCATTCATGGGGTCAGGGGATGCCCCCAGCAAAAGGCAGATGATCTTGTTAACTGAACCACCAGGTAATTAGACCAGAGATATTTGTGGGGAAGAGAACTTGTTTCTGAAAAGCCTTTAGCAGGAAGTCTCTGGCTAACAATATCTTATAGAAATACAGCCCAAGATTTGTGGGATCTGGCTCCCTGAAGAATGTCTCGTGAGCTATTCAATATTCTGCAGTATGAACTCGAGACGTTTCATAATTGAATTGTTCCCACCGTGTGAAGTGATCCCATGAATCTCTCATACAGACCTTTTTTGGGCCAGGCGGTCATGTTCATGGGGAAAGGACTGCTCTTTGCTACATCTGAACTGTTCGATTGCCTGTATCTTTGACCTTATTTAGCAAAGCTTATTAGTTATCCTCAGGTAACCTCTTGGTGCCTTAATTTGGACACCTTCACTTCCTCAGAACTGTAAACTTGTAACTTATTAAATTCCCCTTTTGTAAAAGCCATTCCAGTTCTGGCATATCGCATCCTGGCAGCTTGCGAACTAATACAGACCAGTAACTATTTACAAAAATAGAATATATCCAAACTAACATTTTTTAAGAAGCCCACATTGATAAAATCAGTAAGAGACAGAAATGTAAAAAGGTACCAAAAATTACTGTATTAAGAATATTTCACTGTCACAGATCATTGCAGAACTTTTTCAAAATTTCAAAGACTAATAGATATTTAATAGTAACCATGCAGAAAGATTTAAAATTACAATATGTTCCCAAATCATTCCTATGATGTAAAAACTTTTAATTCCAAAACCTAAAAAAGAAATACCAAAAAAAAGATTTATTAGGTAAATTTCAATTATGAAATGTATATAAATACCCAAGTATTATAAAAACTGCCAGTGACTTATCCTAGGATTTCAAAGTGGTATAACACAAAGAAAATAATCAATGTGACTCATCACATTAACAAGAAAAGAAAAAGCTAAAATCGTCTAAACTTCTCAGTAAATGCTAATACTACATTTGACAAAATCTAATATTTACTCTAAAATTGAAGTCTAAAACAAAAATTACGGGCGGCTGCCATGGCTCAACAGGCAGAGCTCCGACCTGCCGTGCTGGAGGTCTGGAGTTCGATCCCTGGTGCCTCCTGCCCATATGCAAATTAAAAAAAAAAAAAAATTACTGGGGATTTCTTAACCGATCATCAAAGGATCTATCTATTTCAAGTCATGGATTTATATATTTATTTAATACAGATTCATTGGGGTTAATCTCTTATAAAAAATAAAA